>JAGFMF010011484.1:2928262-2990543 GCA_019455555.1 Galemys pyrenaicus | reverse complement strand
TGTCTTTGTACCAGTACCAAGCTGTTTTAATTACTATTGCTTTGTAATAGAGTTTGAAGTCTGGGAGTGTGATACCTCCATTCTCCTTTTTCTTAAGTAGAGCTTTAGTTAATCGGGGTTTTTTGTGTCTCCATATGAATTTCATCAATATTTGGTCTATTTCCTTAAAGAATTTCATTGAAGTTTTTATTGGTATTGCGTTGAATCTGTATCTGGAGTGGTCTGTTTCTATACTCTCTTCCAGCCCTCTGCTTGCAGGGGTGATTTCATTTATTTATTTTAAAGATTCTATTTATTTTTGCACAGAAGAACTGGGGTGAAGGCCAGAGGCATGGGGGTGAGAGGGTTCACCAGAGACAGAGCAGGGAGCAGAATAGGCAGACACAGAAATACATTGCTGAGGGGAGCAGTGGGTGAGGCAGGAGAGGTCTGCTGTGCCCTGTGGTTCCCCTCTCTGGCTGGTGATCGAACTCAGGCCTTCCCAGTGATAGTGCTGAGGCTTAACCCCTAGGTCATCAGGGAGGCCCACAGGGGTGGCTTTAAATCACACCTGGGAAGCTCTGGAGGTTTCGACCCAATGCATAAGGCTATGAGCATCTGTCCATATTTGTTCTTTCATGCTTTTCTATGTCTCAGGAATGTAGACAAGCACTGGTATGATGTAATTGGAACAAGTAGTTTGAGTAGACGGCAATGGCAGCATTAGAATATTGTTTGCACCTTGATCTGAGTTAAGATATGCTCTTTGATACTGTGGAACTTCATGTATAAATAAAAATCAAATAATTAACAAATGAATTAAATAAATATCCACTTGTAATCGGTGATATTAAAGGTGATAGCAAGGTTGTCTTTTTGTTGATATTTTATAAATAAGTCAACAAGGATCCACAATGATGGAATGAAGTTTTCCGTGCATATAGATGTGAAATGAGGGTTCCTGAGTTTCCATGATTTCTAAATTCCCTTTCAGTCTCTTACTAAAAATAAAAATATCAATCCTTAAACATTTAAAATAAGAAAAAATTAGTCAAGCACATAATACAGAATAATTGATTATGTAATGTTTTACACTTCTTCATGAAAAGTTTCTGATTTGTAAGGAGTAAATAAAGTATCAGGATATATTTAAAAATCTTTTTTTTTAAATTTTTTACAGGTTTACATAAAATGAAGTTAACAGAACAATTATTTAAATCTAAAGATTGAATGAATAAAAACAAAGCATTCCTAGGTTCAAAGTTCATAGCAAAATACAACATTTTGAGGAATATATCAGTGTTTGTATAGAAATGTTTATTATCTGCGTATAGCAACCTACCACAAAGTATATATTAATCATTTGAGAACTATCATTAGTCACGGTTATATCTTGATGAAGTGGGAAAAAAATGTAGTTCTCTTTGACATGTTTAGGTTAGTTTAACAAATAATCAAGCCTACTCACAATCTACAACAGGGAATGGAGATAATCAATTTGGTTTATGTAAGTTTTACTAATATAGACCCAAATCTGCTCTAACCACACAGGTCCTGTCTTACCCTAGTGTAAATACTTTCCAAATTACTTAAATGTCACCTTAAAAGCAAGAAAAATCTGGTGACTGTCATGAGAATAGTGTCACCATGGAAACATTAGAATTTATGTTGTTCCATAGAACTGCATAAATGTGACCTGGAAACTTGTGAGAAACAGATTTCAAAGCTGTAAAAAACATATGTTTCTTTATGTGTCATGAAATTTAGGTATGTCCTCTTACAGTGTCAGTGGCCAGTAATATAATATATGATATACTAGCAGATACTACTTATACAGAATAATTTTAGGATATTTTGATTATATATAGTTACAGTTCAAATTTGCCTGGAACTGAAGAGCAGAAGGCACTTTTCTGTTATCTAAATTCATAATACAATTATTAAAAGAAGATGTATAATAAGAAAAATACTGCTTCGAGGTTCACTCTCTAAATGAGATGTACACTTAGACTTACCCGTACATTTCAAATACAATGACCCAATTTACTTACTTCAATTACTTAATAATAGCTATCAAGAATTTCAACTAATCAAAAATTGCTTTATATTAGTTCTAAACTGAGAAAATGTTAGTTCAGATTAAGGAATAACCAATATCTATTACTTTCCATAGCCATATAAAGGTCCCACTACCTTTTTGAAGTGTATCATTATAAACAACCTCCGTATTTTACAGACGTTGAGAAGTAAAAGCTATATTTAATTCACGCTCATAAGGGTAAGGTTTGGATATGAATTGTTGTCTACCAAGTAGGTGCATTTAGAGATACTTAGATACAGAACTGAGAAGGGAGAATTCTGGAACACCATCATCATCTATCAGGCTCATGGATTTCAGTGACCAGTTTCTAATGCACCTTCTGGATAAAGTTTATATTTTGGATTTGATGAAGCAGTGGTTGCAGCTTTTCGTCTAACTCATGAAGTCTGGAGGTATAGCTTTGGATCTGTCTTCTCCAACCTATTTGTGCCTGATAGGCATTCGAGAGGATAGACGTGTGTATTTCTGCAAATAATTCTAAAGTACCCAGACTAGAACATGATTTTCCAACACCCAACAATTTTTACAAGTGCCATACTCTCTTCATTACACACCTATCTGCTTTAAATAACCAAGCAGTTTTTATTTCTTTTATTGAATTCAGATTAAAAATTGTTATTTGCAAATTGTGAGGGCCTCCCTGGTGGCATAAGGGGTTAAGTCTCAGCACTATGAAGCCACTTCAACATGAGTTTGATCCCCAGCTAGGCTGACCAGGGAGCTGACACACATGGTGCAGCAGACTGCTCCAGCCTCGCCCTCTGCTCCCCTCAGCAGTGTATTTTAGTCTATCCACCTGTTTTGCTCCCGACTCTATCTCTGGTGAATCCTTTCACCCCCCATACTTCTGGCCTGTACCCCAGTTCTTGTATGCATAAATAAATAAATCTTTTAAAAAAAAGTATCTATTTTCAAATTGTTAATTTAACTATCCCTTAATAAAAATGTAAATGTAAAAAGAAGCTATTCTCTGATAGCTTGAAGATAATATTAGCATGTATTTCTGTGCTCTAATATGAAGATTTTATAATAATACAAAATATATTACTAATTTTTACTTTATTTAGCATATCTAAAGTTCATTGTAGCATCATTCCATAAATATACAAGGGATGATTAATTAATAAATGATAGGAAATTGTGCCTTTTTTTAAAAAGATTTATTTATGCATACAAGAGTGGGGGTACAGGCCAGAGTCGTGGGAGGTGAGAGGATTCACCAGACAGAGTGGGGAGCAGAACAGACAGACTGACTGAAACACACTGCTGAGGGGAGCAGTGGGCGAGGCAGGAGAGGTTTGCTATGCCATGTGGGTCCCCTCGCTGGCCAGCAGCAGGGATCAAACTTGTGCTGCAGTGGCTGCGGTTTGCTTCATAGTGCATTGCTTAACCCACTGCACCACCAGGGAGGCCCAATTGTGCCTTTTATATAAGAGTTTGTGCTAAATCCTATGGATAATGACACGCATAAAATGCATAGTCTGCAATCATACAAGTTTGAATCAACTGATTGTAGACACTATTAGATTAGAAATCTGTTTGTAATCCCCCATTATTTGGGAAGTACCGAATGATCTTTGAGTCTTATGTTTCTGAGAAAAATGGAATGACAGGATCTGTTTGCCCTTGTGCCTGAACAACAAAGAGACGGGTTGCTAAAAATTAAACGCAGCCTTATAAATTCCCTGAGCAGGCAGAATCAGTTGCTGTGTATATTGATATCGTGGTGACCCTGACTGCTCAGGCAGTGGGTGTAACTGATGGAGTGGCATGCTTACAATTTAAGAGATTTCTTTACCAAGACACTGCTAAACAGACAAGCCAGGCATGGCTATAAAACAGGGAACAAACAGAAAAGAGAGACCTAGCCCAGACCATTAACAAGTGGCTCTGATAATAGACCTCTGGCATGGTGTGGATTTAAGAATGAAATAAGATCATCTGAGATCATTTGAACTACCCGCCCAAGGCATCTCTGACGCCTCACCCAGATTTGGCATATGCCCAGAGAAGTTGCCCATCTTCCCCAAGAGGTTGACGCTCAAGGGATTTCCAGATCCCACACGACACAGCTCTTGCACCCATCTGCGGATCCTTGTCTTAATGGTTCCTAATTCCCTCGATACATTTGTATGGTAGCATCTTCTAATTATATGTGGTTGACTTGAGTCATAAGTTAAACCTCTCCATGCAAGTTGAAGTTAGGACACTGAGTTCTGAACCACATACTACACTAATTTATTCATACAAACAAAACTGAACTTAGTTTATTTGGCAAGATAGTGAGCTTATCTTGACCTCAGCTGCCTCTCTGTTTGAGAGGTCATTAGCAGCTATTTTTGCTATAGAAAAACTGAATCAAATCCAAACATTCAACAGGAAAATGGATTAAAAAGTGTAGTAATTCATACAGCAGAATATTATACAGAGATAGAAATGAATGCATAGAACAGGAAAGAATTTCAAACTAAGTGTATGACATGAAAGTCAGCTAAAAAAGTGTGCATGAGGTATAATTCCATAATGTAAAATACTAGAAAATTCGACCTAATCGAGAGTGACAGAAAATAGTTCAAAGGTTGCCTTATTGGGGCTTCAGGGTGAGTAGAAGGGGAACATGACAAATCAGTTCCAGGAAATTTTTGAAGGTGACAGAAAAGTTCTTTTCTTGTTTGTTATGATGGATAGCAACTGTATTGACTAAAAATGAAGTCTCAATGATAGTAAGCCAAAGAGCTAATTAGAAAGTTGAAGTGAGGATTTGAACCAAACCCATGAAGCAGTCCAAAAGATTTTACTCCATGAGAGCTGTTTCAATAAACACAAGTTTGAATTTAGTTTATATAGGTAGGAGCAGTGAGTCATTGACACTGAGAATATAATGATTCTTGACAGTAGAGGCTTTAGTTCTAAGTTGTCCTGATTTAGAGAAATGCTGATGCTGGAAGAAGGCAATGAAGGATTTAATCTTTTCCACTCTAATGAATGCACTGCAGAGATACAAAGGCTGTGTACCTACTGTTAAATCTTTTTAATCTGACGTTACCTGCAGTCCAAAGATTCCTGAACATGAGAGACCTTACGAAGACAGCTTTGCTTGCTAGCCCACAAAACCTGGCTCAGGGTACCCCCCAAATTTTACAGTGTGTGTGTGTGAGAAAGCATCCAAATTTAAACTTTAAATGTGTGTAGGTTATCGCATATTAATTAAGCCCCAATAAAACTGTTGACAATGCTATGTGAGTAAAACCATGTAAAATCTCCCATGAGCAGAAGTCAAGGAATATATTAGAAGTAAATGTGAAGAAGAGTTAAGATTAGCCATAAAACAAAAATGTAGACTAGACAAGCAAACTGGGGTGAAGATAACAGGCAAAAACACCAAAGGAAGTTGAGAGTTAGATGATGTGAACTAGTTTGCTGTCTTGCACTATTTGTTTCTGATTAACCCAGAATTCTTTTTGAATTGGTCAGTGTGTTTGTTGTAGAATTGGCTTAATATTTTCTATGTTAGTCCTGATTTAGGAAGTACTTGAAAGGCAGGCAACAGAGTGTGTAAGGCTTCACTTACCAAAACAAATTCATTTAATTAATACAATATTTATTGAATGTCCATATTGCCAAACAATAGGTAGCATAATCACGCAAAGTATGACAGACACGCTTTCTTCTGTCATTTCACTGGGGGATTATTAGTGAACAGTGTGGAGTGGAAGATATGAGTGTGTAAAAGGTTGGTGATGTAAATTCTTAAGTGACTTGAGAATTTTTGAATGTCTAGTAACTACATTAGTATAATTAGTTAAGTTTGGAGAAGTGAACATCCCTATAAAACAGATCTGGAGAACTAAAGATATTCTGTGTCATATCCTTGAGTAGGCCTTATGGAGAGTGACTACAGTTTAGGAGATAATTTTTTAAATTTAATTTAATTTTGTATCATTTTTCCTTTGTTGTACAATGTTTGCTTTCTTCAGTGTAGTCTCTGTAAAATTCCCACAGTCCCTAGTTTAAGAACACATCCCCTCCCTGTGTTGATCCTTTTCCCTCCTCCTCCCCTGCAGAGTGTCTCTGATGAATAGTTGCCTGTTAATTTTGGTTTTTGTTTTTTTTTTTCCCGGTCTCTATTTTGGTTCCGCTACATTCCTCCTAAATGTGAAACCATCTGATATTTTTCTTTTTCCTTCTGGCTTATTTCACTGAGCATCATCCCATCCAGCTCCAGCCATGTTGCTGTGAATCACTGCTGGTCCAACCACTATGGAAAAACTATGTGGGGATCCTCAAACTACTAAAAATGGAGCTTCCATATGACCCGGCACTTCTACTTCTAGGAACCTACCCAAAAAACACTATTCAGCAATCAAGAAAAGAGATGTATTTCTATCATAACAGCATATTGTGAGTAAAAAATCTTATGATTTCAAGTACGTGGATGATGTGCCTCAAAGATGTTCTGTAATTGCATGATTTCAGAACTGTTTTCCAGTGATATGACTGAATCTTTCTGAAGTCATGTTTAGTAGCATGAACGTTATGAAGTGTAACAATCCTGCAATAGATATTTTCCAAGTTATTGCCAGAATGAGTCACCATTTCAGATGGTGAGTGACATTGATTTTTTTCTCCCCTTTAAGATTTTTTTTTTCCTTTTAACCTTCAATAAAGGAATTGTGCTGACTAATTAATCAAAAGGTTTGATGACAACGGCATATGGGAAAAATTATTCCCTCACCTTTCCATCAAAATATATTTGAAAGATGTGGGTCTGGACACAAACCTACAATACCTTTTAAACTGTATCAAGAAGTCAACACTGGGCCTCCCCGGTGGCGCAGTGGGTTAAGCAACACACTATGAAACAAACCGCAGCCACTGCAGCACAAGTTCGATCCCTGCTGCCAGCCAGGGAGGGGACCCACATGGCGCAGCAGACCTCTCCTGCTGTGCCCGCTGCTTCCCTCAGCAGTGTACTTCTGTTGATCTGCCTGTTCTGCTCCCTGCTCTGTCTGTGGTGAATCCTCTTACTCCCCAACCCCACACCTCTGGCCTGTACCCTAGTGCTTGTATGCATAAATAAATAAATCTTTTAAAAAAAAAAAGTCAACACTGTTCTAGTGTGAAATATTTTTAAAACTGTATACACATAGATGGATAGATGTGTCAAAGTTAAGAATGAGCTATACATAACTTTAATCTTTTATTGTTAATGTTTTATTTAAATGTCGTGACTACTTTAAAGTGAATGAGCCCATCACATAGAATTAAATGAAGTTTCTTTCACTAAGTTGTCCATAGCTGAGTTTCCTAAACTATGTCCTTTTTTTATGGTGTAAATATTCATTATGGTGAAAATATGTCTAGACATATACAGTGGATAAAGAGCAAGCCCTCTAGTTCTCTAGTCTGATAAAAATTCTGATAAGACACTACTAATATTATTTCTTACTACTGTATTTAAGTTTACTTTTAATATTTCACATAAGTAACTTGAACATTTTCTTTGCATTTTCCTCAAAGCAGCTCCTTATCCTGTGAGTGTGTGAGTGCATGTGTTGTTGATTGTTAACTACTTGATTTATGCTTGGTGGGTTCCCTGGTAGTCTCTCCTTGAAGAAAGCTCTTCTTTCAACCAACAAACATTTATTACTCAGCCTTGAATGCCAAGCATTATGTGAGCCTCTGGAATATTGGCAAATATTGACAAAGACAAAATCTTTCCTAAAGGAATTTGCTGTAAGTGTTTTGTGTTGAAGCAAATGTAAGGAGAAAATAGACACATATTTTCTTCAGTAATTCTGAAATCACGGAAGGCCAGTGTTTGTAATGCCATGGAAGAAAGAAGGGTGACAATAGTCTGGTATATTCTCAATCATGCCATTAAATATGCACAGGACTCACTAGTCATAATATGTCCTTCCCTTGGTCATATCAATGTGACTTCACTGCTCCCTATCTCTGTGACTGGCATTACTAACTTAAACTTTCTGACATCAGTTTCTTTTTCTAATAACAGGGACTATAATACAACCCATTTCAAAGGGTACTTCTGAAGATTCAATGAGATAATGTCTGCAGAGCACTTAGAATTATGCCCAGTGAACATATTACTAAAAGTTAGATATTTTTATTAAATATTAAGCTATGTATCATTTTTGAATGTTGGTAATTCCTAGCAAAATTTGTTTTTTATATTTGTAAACATGCCCCAAAACATGACAAATATAATATTATCTCAGATTTCCCTCTCCTATAGTAGCATTATTTATTCTTCTAACAATCAAGCATCTTTCTGAAATCCTATAACACCACATCATAAAACTTAACTTTTAGTTATATAATGATTTTCATTGTCACCTAACATTTTTTCCCCTACATCCAAAAGGTTCTCTTTGTTCCAATAGGAGTTAAGTTATTTCAAAGTAAGGAATGGTCTTAATTCCTTTTTCTTTTAAACTGAAGTAACATTGTTTTAAAGTGTTGTTTGTAATTTAGAGGTATAGGATCTTCCCCTTCAGGTGTTGTTATTACAACATACTACCCACCGAAGTACCCATAGTCCTCCACTATAGTCCACCGTATCCTTTCCCTTTTGTTCTCTCTGTCCCCTCCCCCTCTGCTGGCCTCAGTTCTACAGTCATATTTCTGGGGTTGGTTATTGGTTTGACTTTATCTGACCTTTATTCTAAAAAATTAAGTCACACCATTTGATATTTTTCTTTCTCCTGCTGACTTATTTTTTTTTTAAAGATTTATTTATCTATGCATACAAGCACTGGGGTACAGGCCAGAGGTGTGGGGGGTGCGAAGATTCACCACAGACAGAGCAGGGAGCAGAACAGGCAGATCAACTGAAGCACACTGCTGAGGGGAGCAGCAGGCACGGCAGGAGAGGTCTGCCTCACAATGTCGGTCGCCTCCCTGGCCAGCAGCAGGGATCAAACTCGTGCTGTAGTGGCTGCGGTTTGCTTCATAGTGCGTTGCTTAACCCACTGCGCCACCAGGGAGGCCCTCTCCTGTTGACTTAATTCACTTAGCATGTTCCCCTTCAATTCATCCATCATGTTGCCACAAATGGTAAGTAGTTTTTTACAACTGAATAGTATTCTGTTTTCTAAATATACCATATCTTCCTGGTTCAACCCTCTGTTTTTGAACACCTGGGTCTTTCCATAGTGTGGATTTTGTAAATAGTGCTGCAATGAACATAGGAGTTCCATTTCCCTTCATATTAGGATTTTGTAGCTATCTAGGAGTGGAATTGCTAGGTCATATGCTAAATCCAATTGCTATACTGTTTTCCACAAGGACCAGACCAGACTACATTCTCACAGTGTAAAGGATTAATTTTTCTCTACATTTCCATAGAATGTGGCAATGAAACACTGATACTGCATTTCTGTTTTTTAAATGAGCCTTCTTTCTATTCCTGATAAAGAGAAATATGTATGTTAAGTACTTTTATAGTTTTATTAAGAAAAAACTGATTCAAACAAGCAAATGAACATGGCTTAAATTCCATTAGCAAAAGACTTTCAACAGCATGAGTTCAGTCGAGCTTATAATTTATTTTTCCCCACATATCTTCACTGAGTTCTATTTCTGATCAGAGGGTCATTCCTTCATCACATGGGCTAAAATTAACTGTGTGAAACCAGGCTCAGGTAACCAAGTTAAACATAAAAGAAAAGAGAAATTCATAGAAGAATAAGTTAGAGAATAAACTTCACATTCATGTGCAGAATCTGAAGTTATTTTCTGTCAGAGGAACTGCTGATGGAATATTGGTCATTTAGCTGAAGGTGTTTATAAGGAAATAATGAAGATACACATGGGATGATTTTCTATAATTTTTGTTCTCTGTGATTGTTTTCTAATTTTGAGTATGTTTTTTGAGATATGAATCTTCAACTATATTATAACTCAATTCTCCATTACAGCACTTAAAACAAACCATAATTATATAGGAAGGCATGCTCATCTTCAGCTAAAAATATGAGTAATTAGCTTGCTGCCAAAATCTTGTGTTCTCTATGATGACATCTCAAATTCTTACATTTCGATGCATTGAAGACCTCCTATGTTATGATGATTTGAAGGTTTCCACCATTACATTTTCTTTCTCCAGCTGAGATGAAAGGTTGGAAAGATAAAGGAATGAGAGAATCAAGCAACAGGAAGTTAGCCTGGAGGCTGCTGGTCCTAAGACTACGGGCAGCCTTTCTCATCATCCCTGCTGCGTCAGACAGCCTTCTGGAACGGTGACATATTCTGGTAACTATTTGTAAAATATTTTATTGCAGGACTGCTATATTTCTCCACTCTTCTATTACATGGTACTTTAGAAAGATTTGGTCACGTCAGTGAAAAATAATTCTGGAGTTATGCAATTACAGGCAATCATCAATGTGCTTATAAGCAAACCTATCACTTATTTATAAAAGAACTAGCGACCATCTTGTTCTAGTAATTTCTAAACATGTAAGAACAGGGATGTCTCCCTAATACATTTGTGATGCCAACATTACGCACATGCTAACACCAGATAGACAGTGAATGGGAACTACATGCTAATATTCATGATGTATGCTGATGTAAAAATTTTCATCAAAATACTAGCAGATTGAACTCAACAATACATTATAAGGATTTTACATCATGACCAAGTGGGATTTATCCTAGTTATACAACTGTAGTTTAATAAATGTAAATAAAGCAATGTCGGGTATATCAGCAAAAAATTAAAAAAAATCATATAATATCAAAAAGATACAGAGAAAGCACTTGGAAAACTCAGTACCCAATATGATAAAAACTCTAAACATGGGATCTACCTCAACATGTTAAGGCCCATATATCACAAATCTATAGCTAATGTAACATTTAATGGTGAAAAACGAAAAGCTTTCCCTTTAAAATGAGGAACAAGACAAGGTTAATTATGGTTACGATGTCTGTTTAGTTTAGTGTTAGTTGCTTTAGCGAAAGCAATCAGAAAACAACAGGAAATAGAAGGAATACAGGTTGGAAAAGAAGAACTATCATTATTTGCAAGCAATATAAATCTATATATAGAAAACCCTAATAATTTCACCAAAAGGCTCTTAGAAACAATACAGAAAAGTGCAGTTTACAATATCAAAATTAAAAAAAAATCTGTTACATTTTTATATACAAATAATGAATAAGAAAAAAATAAGAAAATAATTTCATTTACAATGGCATCAAAAAAGAATCAAACACCTATAGAAATTAACCTAAACACAGAGATGAAGCAATTATAGAAAGAAACTACAAGGCTGTACCAAAGGATATGTAATAAACCCATAAGCTCAAAACATCATGTACTCCACAACATTATTACAGCACTATCTACAACAGCTAGGACACAGAAACAGCCTAACTCCTCACTAATGGGTGATTAGATTAAGTGGTTTTGAGCTACCCACAAAACAGAATCTGATTCTGCCTTGAGAGACAAAATGCTGGGCCCGCCCTGGTGGCATAGTGGGTTAAGCAATGCACTATGAAGCAAACCGCAGCCACTGCAGCATGAGTTTGATCCCTGCTGCTGGCCAGGGAGGGGACCCACAAGGCACAGCAGACCTCTCCTGCCTGGCCCGCTGCTCCCCTCAGCAGTGTGTTTCGGTCCATCTACCTGTTCTGCCCCCTGTCTGTCTGGTGGATTCTCTCACCTCCCCGCACGTCTGGCCTGTACCCCAGTGCTTGTATGCATAAATAAATAAATCTTTAAAAAAAAAAAAAAAAAAGAATGGGCTTGAGTTCAGCCCCTGGAGTCTCACTGCGGATTTCAAGTCATGGCTCCATTGCTGGGTAACTGTGTGAGCCCTGGCAATGGTCACCAGACACTGCTGAATCCCAGTTGCTTCATGAAGGTAACCATATCTCCTATTTCAGAGGAGTGCCTTGAGAATTAATGAATTTACCTACCTTGAGTAAAATTGAGTAAGGACCTGGGCCTCCCTGGTGGCGCAGTGGGTTAAGCAACACACTATGAAGCAAACCGCAGCCACTGCAGCATGGTTCGATCCCTGCTGCCCGCCAGGCGGGAGACCCACATGGCGCAGCAGACCTCTCCTGCCGTGCCTGCTGCTCCCCTCAGCAGTGTACTTCTGTTGATCTGCCTGTTCTGCTCTCCGCTCTCTGTGGTGAATCCTCTCACCACCCCCACACCTCTGGCCTGTACCCCAGTGCTGTATACATAAATAAATAAATTTTTAAAAAATTGAATAAGGACCTGGTCAAAATCACAAGTGAATAATTTTAGTTCTGAGGAGAAATATACATACATATCTCTTGACCCTTTTAAGTCAGCTGAACTATGCCCTCTCTGGTGGTGCAAGGAGTTAAGTCTCAGCACTATGAAGCAATCAGCAGCCACTGTGGCACAAGTTCAATCCCTGGCCAGGGAGGTGACCCATGTGGCACAGCAGACCTCTCCTGTCTTGCGTTCTGCTCCCCTCAGCAGTGTATTTCAGTTAATCCATCTTTTCTGCTCCCTATTCTGTCTCAGATGAAACCTCATATTCCCAGATCTCTGGTCTATACCCCAGTTCTTGTATGCATAAATAAACAAAATAAATATTTTTTTAAAAAAAAACAGCTTAACTAGAGTTAGAGTTCTAGTATCTTTAACAAATAAATACTGATAAGCAGATTCTACTATGAATTAGTGGACACAGAATAAAATGCAGCCTGGTTCGTTTTGACCCAATGTGCCAGTTTTCAGTTGATTAGTTGGATAATGAAAATAGGTAAAATTATACATTGCCTTTTTGTTTGTTTGTTTTAACTTATGCTATACACTTTGAAGTGTATGTCTTTAGGACATTTGATGGAAAAATGTGGAGGGTAGGAGTGTGTTAGTTTCTTGATACAGAAATCACTAGCATCTGGATGAGATGCAGAACATCATCCTTCTAACAAATTCCCACTGTCATGGAGAGACCTCAGTGCATCTACCTCCACTATCCAGACTTGATTGGAGATCAATAATCAAATGTCTGGTGGACTTTCCAATAAAGCTGAAGTTTGGGGCATGGAAAACATATTGCCATGAGCTTCTACATTATAAAGATGCACACAATGATTGAGGCACAGGTAATCTCACACCTGGAATAGGAAGTCATAAGATATTGGTCTTGCAGAAATTTTCTTTTTTGGGGCAGATGGTAAAATCACCTGTGTTATAATTCTGATCATTACATGAGACAATTTCAGTGGTATATAGTAAATGTTGGCATTTTATGTATGGAAGTACATGTCTATCAATTTACTTTTTATGGTGGTAGATAAAGGGGAAACTTAACTTCCAAGTGTCTTTCTTGCACACAGTGGAGAATGCCTGGCTCCCTTCCATGCCATTAAAAGAGGTTGTCAGCTGCTCTTGCATAATTGATCTGATCACTGCTGAACCCAAAAGCCTGTTGGCCCTAGGAACAGTGGGACATGACCCTCATTCTCCTTCTAGATTTCCTTTATTGCCGTGTTGCTTTTTTAAAGCGAGTATTAATGTTTTCCACATTGGGCTCTTAAAATCACAATTAAACAGTCTTGTGCCGAGCCTGAGTTCTCAATGGAGACTCTGAGCCCTCAGGGCCTGGCCTTCCAGCCTTGGGGTTCTTGAGCAACTTTGGATGCACGCTGGGCCTTCCACAGGTAAATGGAAGGTCAGGATTAAGTGGCTCCTGTGGGGGGCCTCCCTCGTGGCATCCATCACATAGCACAGCGGTGTGAGTTCGATCCCCAGCCAGGGAGGGGACCCAAATGTGCCTTGCCTGCTCCTCCCCTCAGCAGTGTACGTCAGTTGATCTGCCTGTTCTGCTCCTCACTCTGTCTCTGGTGAAGCTTCTCACCTCCCATGACTCTGGCTTGGACCCCAGCTCTTGTGTGCATAAATGTCTCCAGCAGATAAATGTCTCCCTGTGTGGTTCTAGTCTACATCTCCTCTGAGCTGGCTGCTCTGAGCCAACTGGGTGACTCCAGAAGTCACCTCTGGATTCTGCCTAGATGCAAGAGAGGCAGACGCTGAGGTTAAAACATAGCGCTGAGGCTGGACTGGGGCAACCTCCTCTGGCTGATGGTCATGAAGGACTACAATACTCTATCCCCCTGGGGCGGAAGTGGCAGGGGACCTGGAAGCCCAGATGCTGATCTAAGATAAGCAGGATTTGTGTTTTATTTTATACAATTATTTCATTATTTAGTTAATTTTCTCTCTCAGTGATACATCTTCACTTCCTACTATCAACAAGGGAAAATCCTGGCACATTATCATGTGACCTCCTCCTGCATCATTGCTGAAAACAGAAAGCCTGTATCAAATACTAAGGCAGTGGAAGGAAATAGTCTCTTTTTAGGAGGGACAGAGAGTGCAGACAGGACAGAATTGTTAAGCCAGAAAGTGTTTATATTTTTTTTTAACTTTCGCTTAGTTCTTTTATTTTTTAAACATCCTTGCTCATTAAAAAGAAACAAAAATCAATCCAAAAATGGGCAGGAGAGCTAAATAGACACTTCTCCAAAGAAGACATGGAGATGACTAACAGACACCTAAAATGCTCATCAACACTTGGCATAAGGGAAATGCAAATCAAAACCAAAATAAGATACCACATCACTCTTGTGAGAATGGGCCACAAACAAGAAGTGCTGTTGAAGGAGTGGAGGGAAAGGAGCCTTATCACACTTTTGGGAATGTAGAGTGGTCCAGCTCCTATGGAAAGTAAGATGGAGATTCCTGAAAAGACTAAAAATGCATCCACCACATGACGCAGTGATCTAGGTGTCTAGTCAAAGAGCACAAAAACACTAATTCCAAAGGAAACCTGCACTCCTATGTTTATAGAAGTACCATTTATGACAGCCAAGATATGGAAACAACCTACGTACCCTCGAAGAGATGAATGGGTCAAAAAGATGTAGCCTATGTATACAACGGAATATTACTAAGTGATGAAAAAGATAAACCTGTGCCATGTGCCATTTGTGGCAACATGGATGAAACTCGAAGGGACTGCAAGTGAAGTGAAAGATAGAAGGAAAAACAGGAGGATGTAAAAGACAGACAGAAAAAGATAATACTGAAACGAGTTATTTAGTTGGTGGGAATCTGGTTGCCATCTTTCCTGCCACATGGAAAAAAACATGTCTCTAGAATGATTCCAACTCTGACAGAAAGAATGGAGATGAAAAGAGAGATACGATGCCATTATTTTACTCCCGGATCAAACAAAACCCCCAGCTGTATTTAATATATATTCATAACTAGGTTTTTAGACATTATTTTAAATAGGGCATTTGGGGATACATTTATTTAAACCTTTTGACTAAAAATCTTCCATAGGCATAAAGTTGGAAGTCTTTGTTGCTCATAATTACATTCCTGGTGACAAGCATTATTTCTGACACTAATCACTGCTTAGTAAAAGAAAGAGTGAATGCAAATTTATTAAAGCTATTATTGGATATGTTTGATTATCACAACATTAGAAAAAGATTATTGTTCTGATGAGATGTCTCTTTGCTTTTCTAAAATAGCTGTAGTATATGCCATATATAGAAATCTTTTGCTTCATACTTAGGATGACCAGATTTTAGTTTAAAATTGTATATATGTGTCAAGAATGAGCATATGTTATTTTTTACATATCCTGTAGTTAAATAATCTACTTCATAAAATTAGAAAAACATACAGTGAAAGAAGAAAAATGTGGGAGAATAAGAAAGCAAATTAAAGGTCAAACTTGGTCTCAGTATATGAGAGAATATAATTACTGTTACGAATTCATAAAGTTATCAACTTTTTAGACTATGAAAAATACAGAGAGGCTATAACAGTTTTTTAAAAGTTAATTTTTATAGAATTACACTTCGGTGGTTTATATTATTTAATGTTGTTTACACTGAAAAATAAGTTTAACCTATGAATTGAAAATAATAACTCTGATAACCCAAATTAATTTAAAATATTTTATTGATAGAACAGGTCACTGACATTTTTAGTGAACATTATTATTTGATTAATTAAAAAATACTGTATTTTGGAAGATGAAATTCTAATATTGTAATACATAGCATGATTAGAGAGTTCAATGTTTTAGTTAGAATACAAATGTGCTTCCTAAAAATTAATATAGGGTGCAGTTTTATTGTAACTTTTATTCATTAACTTGCAACTTTCCTTTACGAGGTTATATGACCTCATTTGAATTTAAGCACTGTATTTCTAGGAGAATATATTGGTTTAATAGTATTAGCTAATATGGGTCTAATACAACTATTTAATATATTTTTAAATCAAATTTTGCCATTGGTTTACTTTACTTTGTAAGTTTCAGGAGTACAGCTTCATATGTCAATATGTATATATACATCTCACTGCAACCACCACCAAAGCTATTAACACTATCAAATTTACCCACTCTACCCTCTAATTCCCCTTTCCCATTGAGAACTACCATAGTTTTTATAGTCTAACAGTTATTTTTGTTCAGTTTTGTTAGTTCATTAGCTTTAGTTAATTATATTATACATATGAGACCCCATCCTGTAACTTTCTTTCATTTTTGGACTTATTTCACTTAATATAATCACCTCAAGTTTTATCCATGCTCTCTCAAGAGACAGGACCTCATCCTTTTTCATAGCCAAGTAGTATTCCATGCAGTTTATATTGCACACTTTCTTAATCAGTTGTCCATCAGTGGGTATCTAGGTTAGCTCCATGATCTGGCTATTGTGAAGAATGCTGTTATGAGCATAGGATGCATATTTTTTTTGGAATTAGTGTTTCATTATATGTGATAAATAGCTAGGAATAGTATCTTTGGATTATATGGAATCTCTATTTTTAGTTTCTTAAGATTTCTCTTTACTGTTTTTCTAGGGGCTACATAACTTGAAATCCCCATCCCACCAACAGTGAAGGAGAGTTCTGTTTTCTCTACAAACTTACCACATTTTTAGACTAACACTTTTATTAATCATTTTTTTCCTCTGGAGATATTTTAATAGAATTCCTGTATTCCTATATATCTTATATTAAGAAAAATATTTCTGATTCTTTTAGTTCAACTTCTTGAATAAAAATATAAGTGCCATATTTAAGTGTAGTCATCATATAAGTAAGAAAGGTGTCACATGCTATGGTCAAAAAAAGTAAGAGTTGAGGTCAGTTTCTCTAATATAAATGTTGTCTACAGTATTTACTACTGCATGGACATAATTTTTATCAGTATTATTTTCTCAATATGCAAAATAGTGATAGCAATGTCTACTATAATATATTAGTTGGAATAAATGAAATGATGTATATAAGAAAAATAGAATACTTTTACTGCTATGTATATATTGATAAACATACTGAGGCTGTATTACTTTTTTTTTAATGCTTCAACCAGACTTCACGGTGCTGGTAAGATGGAATAAATACATATTTTTTTATTCCTCTCATAAGTACAACTTACAACCCTGACCATTATATATAAGACAAATACATAAAAAAAAAAAAAAAGCCCAAAAACTAAGTGGTAAAAGCAGACCATGTCCTTCTTAAACACAAATGTAAAATCCTTAAGAAGTTGATGGCAAAGAAAACTCAGTACTGTATAAAAAGAATTATGCACACGACCTAGTAGAGTTTATTTTAGTCATGTACTATTGAATCAACATTTAAAGACCAATCGATCTAATCTAAAAGGAGAGAAATTATATATGTGAATTAATCAATGAATAAAAAAGTTCGACAAAATTCAACACCCACAAAGAGAGGACAAACACATTTGCTTACCACATAATTGTCAAAGTACTAGTATCTAGCATATATAAAAAGTTTAAAAATTCAGCAGTTAAAAAAATCCAATTTAAAATAAGGCAAATGAGTAAAGACTTTTTAACAGATGCACACAGACGGTTAAAAAAAGAAACAAACCCAAAGAGATATTAAAAATAATTTGCTAGGAATATAGAATTAAGAAACACAAGAAGATAGAATTAAAAACCATACCCACCGGAATGACCAATTTAGGAATAAAAGTAACGACATTGATCTGGCCAGGCAGAAAAAGGAGTGGCCATTGTGAAGTCAAGTGAATAGATCATATTGAAGAACAGAGTGACTAGGACAAATGAAATTAGTAGATCAATCACCATGAAGATTGAAATCGCGTGTTAGCATTTGTGACCTTGAACTCATATTGACCTTCCCCAGATAGTTGTGATTGAACAGAGTGGGAGGCAGCAAGTTACAACCAGAACAGGATCAATTGTTGCAAGGAATTTATCTGAACAATTTTTGGGACTTTGGGGATAATCTGAAATCCCAAGGGTAGGCTGTTAGGAAGAGCGTAAGGGAACTTTCTCGCAGGTGCTGAGATTGCAGTCATTCTGCAGGCAGAATTTCTTTTTATTCTGGGAAGTCTCAGTTGTGCTTTTAAGAACTTTCAGCTGATTGAATATGGCCTATCCTGATTATGTAGGATAATCTCCTTTACCTAAAGTCAACATTAATCACATCTAAAAAATACCTTCACAGCAGCATCTGTGATTGAGTAATCAGAAACTATATAACCTAGTCAAGTGGATGCATAAAACCTGTCCATTAGAATGGATATGAAATGTGTATAAAGCAAATGGGAGAAGAGGATTTTGAGTCATCAAATAATTTGATTCAACAATTCTTACAATAAAGAATGGGGAAATGTGTGAGTAGCAGCATATTTTTATGCTGCTGGAAATGATTAGTTGGAGAGAAAATGCCAATATCAGTTTTGAGGAGTCAGAATTGCAAAGAGCCATGTCCTTGGATGCCTGGCATGGAATTGAATCTTGTGTACAAGCTGAAGTCTGCAGGGAGAGAGTACAGCTCTCATCCAAGAAGGGGCACATGGGTTAAGAAGTTGGTCACTGACCAGGAAAGATGGTGGAAATCTGTGTGAATTCTGATTTCAGGAAAAAGTAGTAAGTCAAAACATCCGTGGAGAATGAAGATGGAAGAGTCTTGGATTATAAAGTTGTGAGTAGACGTTAGTCTTGACATAGTGATCTGGGAGGTCAGGGATCTTAAAGGAACCTGAAAATGAAGCAACGTGGACCCATCTGAGGTTCAGGGTCACACTCTTCACCTGTAAGCCATCACTGTGGTTTTGCATTTCTCTCCAAGATAGACTGAGCTGATTACGCGGTCCGATATAGCACCCATATAGCAAGTGAAGAAAGAGAATTCAGAGTATGCCAGAGTGAATATGATGAATGACCACGGGATTTAAGCTAATTAAATTGGGAAGTCAGCGCATCTATGCTAAGGAGGTAGGATAAAAGCATTGTGCGTAAAAAGGTATTATCAGGTTTTTAGTTCATTCTGAACTCCTAATGTGATCACTCTCAAAACTCATCTTAGGGGTTCATATTTCTCTCTCTTTTTTAGTGTCACTGAATTCTATGCGCATATTTTTGTAATTTGAGCACACCCAAATGTATCATATATGATCAAATGCAGAGATATATTAGATTGATAGATGACAGATGATAGATTATCAATATATTGCTATATAGATATTCATCTATGCTTGAATTCAGATACAGCAGCAAGGTACAACCAGAGTATAGAACCAGATCTTTCAAGAATTGGTCCTTTTTTCTTGTCATCAGATTTTGGTTACAGAGCTATTTCTGGTATTCCTTCATAGTTCTTTTATGTCCTTGGGATCCATCAAAATTACTTAAGATACAAAAATTAGTTAAGATACAAAAATAGGTAAAGTTATACTGGTTTGTAAGACTTCTGATTTTTATTCTTTTTTTTTTATTTTATCTCCTTATATCCCTAGAAATTTATTTTTTAAATATAGTTTTGTTCTCAGACTTTTTTAAGGATATATATTGTGCTAATGGTAATTTTTCCACACAACAAATTTCAACATATATTTCCTGTAAATTGGTTCTTGACAGAATTTGATGAGATTTACAATTGTTGCTTTTGGCAAAACTATTCCAAACTTAGTATTTTATATAATTTCAAAAATAACACCTACCTAAATATACACTAGTGAAGAAGGGAATAAATAGTGTATTTGTAAGAAATCAAGAAGAAGAAACAGGCTATCTGTTCTAATAAAATATTATTTAAGCTGTATTAGGAATAGAAAATAAAGCCTCCTTGATTGGAAAGATGGAAAATTTCCGGAAGAACACACAGGAAAATATAACAAAAATGTGCTCCTGAGAGGTGGTATAGGAGGTGCTGGTGATAAAATACTTGGTTTTTGAGGGGAAGGAACAAAGGAAACTTCTCTGAGGCCATCATGACTCAAGTTCATTTATGGATTTTAAAAGAAAAATATATGCATTAAACAGACAAAACAGAAGTTATTAATGACTGAAGGAAACAAAATCAATGTGAGTGAATATATATTTTGTTGTATCTTCTGATGGGACGTGGCCACTGAAATAGTTTGATATGTGTGGAAAAACTTGATTGTTCTTTTTTACTGTCTGACAGTTTTTTGTAAGAGTCATTTTTCTTTCTCATATCAGTTGCTTTTTTCCTTACAAATGTTTATTTTATGTGTGTTCTTAAGATAAAATCTGAATGCACTGTAAGATTTAAGCTATTTTTCATCAAATATACATTTCTCTTAGTATGTCCATTTTATATGATTGTGAATATTGGACATCATTTATAGTTTGTCCTTTGTCCAGGGTGAGTCTTCATGTACTATTTAGTTCCTTTTATGCTCAATAAAACTATTTTATTACTGTGTATACACAGCTTCATTTCTTCAAAAATGCATTCATGTTGTTATATGAAATTGCTTAGTATTATATATCATTAAAAAAATGACAAATGTCACTGTTTCTCATGACATAGTGTCAAGTTTTCCTTCTCAGAAATTCGATGCAGTTACATCTATAGAGGTGTGGTGAGAAGCTTTGAAATAATAATGAAGTTAGATTTGGCGGATTGAACACAAAGGGTGGATTCATTCATTGCAAGGCAAAAAATGTCAGTTGAAGAATGTTATGTAGACACAAACCTACCAGGGTCATTATCCACGATTAGCCTACTTTAGAATTATTTTTTTAAATTTATTTGTAAAGAATTGGGGTGTATGCCAGAAGTCCTGGGGGGTGGCGAGAGGATTTACCAGAGACAAAGAGGCGAGAAGAACAGGTCTTTTCCTAAAATATACCACTGAGGGGAGACTCTGGATGGAACTCAGGCCATAGTGGTGATAGCGCTGACACTTAACCCCTAGGCCGCCATGGAGGGGTTCCCTGGTATTTAAATTTGATGATGCCTTTGCAAAGTCTTCAGATGAGGCTTCCTATATCCTAACTGAATACCATTTACACTCCATTCTAGGACCTCCTGGTGGCGCAAGGGGTTAAGTCTTAGTGCTATGAAACTGTCAGCAGCCACAGATCCCCGGCCAGGGAGGGGACCCACATGGCACAGAAGACTTCTCCTGCCTTGCCTGCTGCTCCCCTCAATAGTGTATTTCAGTCATTCTGCCTGTTCTGCTCCCCCACTCTGTCTCTAGTGACTTCTCTCACCACCCCTTGCCCACCGGTACCGCACACCTCTGGCTTGTACCCTGGTTCTTGTATGCATAAATAAATAAATCTTTAAAAAAAAAAACCCCTCCATTCTAATTGTGCATTAGGTTATAGAAACATCTTTTAGTGAATTGTCCCGTGAATCTAATATCTTTTTCCTTTAAAAAATAGTTTGTTTGGGGCCTCCCTGGTGGCGCAGTGGGTTAAGCAATGCACTGTGAAGCAGACCGCAGTCACTGCAGCACGAGTTCGATCCCTGCTGCCGGCCGGGACCCACATGGTGCAGCGACCTCTCCTGCTGTGCCCGCTGCTCCCCTCAGCAGTGTGCTTCCGTTCATCTGCGTGTTCTGCTCCCCGCTTTCTGTGGTGAATCCTCTCACCCCACCATATCTCTGGCCTGTACCCCAGTGCTTGTGTGCATAAATAAATAAATCTTTAAAAAAAAAAAATAGTTTGTTGGGCCTCCCTGGTGGCGCAGTGGGATAAGCAACGCACTATGAAACAAACCGCAGCCACTGCAGCATGAGTTCGATCCCTGCTGCCGGCCACGGAGGGGACCCACATGGCGCAGCAGACCTCTCCTGCTGTGCCCGCTGCTCCCCTCAGCAGTGTACTTCTGTTGATCTGCCTGTTCTGCTCCCGGCTCTGTCTGTGGTGAATCCTCTCACCCCTCACACCTCTGGCCTGTACCCCAGTGCTTATATGCATAAATAAATAAATCTTTAAAAAATAGTTTGTTACATCTAAATACATGATAATAAGGAACTTAGGCCTGATTGCAATTTCTGGAGAGGCTCAGCAATATCTATTCCAAACACCAGACGGACAACCTGGCCTGAGCGTCGAGCCGCCCACCGCTGCATGTCAGCAGCACTTAGTTTTGTTTTAAAACATCTCTTTCCCAGGACCAAAAAATAATGAGTAAAAAGGGTCATTTCTAAGTGATTCATATTTCCCTAGTACCCTGTTACTTCAATAATTTGTTTAAGCATTTTTAAGCTTAAAAAAAATTGATTTATTTATGCATACAAGAGCTGGGGTACAGGCCAGAGTCACGGGAGGTGAAAGGATTCGCCAGAGACAGAGTGGGGAGCAGAACAGGCAGATGGACTGAAATACACTGCTGAGGGGAGCAGTGGGCGAGGCAGGAGAGGTCTGCTGCTCCATGTGGGCCCCCTCCCTTGCTGGGGATCAAACTTTCTGTGCTGTAGGGCGGCGGATGCTTCACAGTTTAGCACTCAATCAGCTGCACCACTAGGAAGACCCTAAGCTTTTTTTTTTAAAGGTATGCTTATTCAAATTCAGTCATATTGACTAAAATGAGTTTCCATTTGTTCTAGGCATTATTGAAGGACTGTAGATGCAGGGGAATCGATAATGCTGAATGTGTACTAATGCTAAAAATATAAAGATTCAGAGAAAAGGTCAGATTCACATTTATCATTACACACACACCTAATAAATACATATGCCATTTACCTACATTTTTATTGACATTTTATTTCATCTGTCTCTCTACATAGTACTAAATCAGTCATGGTATTGTAAGGAGCCATAACAATACATAAAAAGTTAGGAAGCCCAATTGTTCACCAGATAATATTTTAAATTAATCTATTACTTTCATTTTTAAAAGGAGAAATGATTTTGAATAAAATGCCATCAAGCATTATAGAAATATCCGCTCTGAAATTGTTTGATTTAAGGTTTCAGTTATCTTTTTGTGGAAAACCTGGGCTGTGACCCCGTGTAGAAAATTTTAAATATGTAATGAAATAGGGAAGTATTGAAATTTTTGTTCATTAAAATGACAAAAGAATATTTAAAATACAATATTAATGAAAATGGAAATCTGGTGATTTTCCTCTTAAGTTTGAATAACAAACAAGGTGAGTTTAGTCTGCAGGTAACCTTAAAGGATGCCTTTTATACCAAAATAAATTTAAAGAAAAGCTTTGAATTGATTGGGTGGTTATTCACTATTTTCTTTTCCTACTGTTTTTCCAGTTACATCTGTTTCATTTAGTTCCTCTCACTCAATTCTCAGTCATTTCTGGTTCATCCATCACAGGTAGTGGAAAAAAAGAACTACGTAGTAAAACACACACACACACACACACACAGAAAGAGAGGGAGAGTGAGAAGACATTCACATGATACTTCTGCAGTAGCATAACCAAAAGAAAAGATAATGGAAGAATCATATTTTAAAATATAACAGTAACTTAGAAAATTTATAAAGGTATCTACGTCTAATTCCAAATCAATGATTCAAATCTGCAATTTCTCATCAACATAGAAGTGCATTTAAATACACTATCATTCAGTCAACAACTGCAAGGTTGGTTGGGTCTTTAATGGAGGGAGTGTTGATGTACCACTTCAGAATGATTTCATCTTGAATACTCCTAAAATTCAATGGTAAAGAATTATATCCATTCAATGGAAATATTGCTGCTATTCAAAAAGTGTGCATGAGAATATGTAATAATACAAGTAAAGCAAACTTTCTCCTACTAATTGAATGTACTTGAAATCAGATGTTAGAAATTGCATTCACTCAACAGCAATATTGCTATCCAAAATGTTGGTATAGAAATATATAGTAATCCAAATAGGAAAACATTTCCTAGACTAATCTAAATCATTCTATTAGGTGCATTTTGCTAACATCAACATTATTTTCTGGCCAAGCAAGATCTTTTTAAAAGAAATTATCCAATATTAGGAAATTTATATTTTGATGTCTATCAAAATGAGTATTAGACTCCAAAGGATACATTTTTTAAAAAAAGAAATACTTATGCATACAAAAACTGGGGTAGAGTATAGAGGTGTGGGGTGTGAGCACTCACCAAAGACAGAGTGGGGAGCAGAACAGATGGATAGACTGAAACACACTGCTGAGGGGAGCAGCGGGCGAGACAGGAGAGGTCTGCTGTACCCTGTGGGTCAGCTCCCTGGCCAAGGATTGAACTCATGCTGCAGTGGCTTAGGATAGCTTCACAGTGCTGTGCCTTAACCCTCTGTGCCACTAGAGAAGCCCCAAAAGACACACTTTATTTACTGTGCTGATCTGCTGTGGGCAGAAACCCTCATTTTCTCACTTGGGGAAATTAAAAATCAATAGAGCTGGGTGACATTCTTCGTGCCTTTTACACCAGAACTTTCTCTTTCTGATTAAGGAGAAGACAACCATCATTCACAGAGCAGTAAGTCTAGTGTGGCCTCTCTCCCACGTAGGGCCTCTGTGCCTGTGTGCGCTGGGCCCCTCTGTGCACCTGTGTGTGTGTGTGTGTGAAAGATTTGGACCAGGCGCTCCCACATGACTGCTTCTGGACAATGGCCCATGTCACAGGTGACCAGGGACACTTAGGTAGCACTTGACTGTGTGGTCAGAGTCCAAGACGGTCTGGGAGTAGCCCCAAATTATCCCAAGCACCTGCATGGGAAGTTCTTTCTGCATGCAAGGCCCACATGTCCTCGCCCCTTCCCCAAGGAATTGATGACCACCTTTGATCCCTTTGCAGCCCTGCTCCCCAAAGATGAACGCCCTTGGTCTCCCTAGACCCTGCTCCCCTACCCCTGTCATATGATTGATCATGCTGGTGTATTATTGCCAGTAAACAGCAGGAGCACTGCTCACCGGGCAGCAGAGTCTTGCTTTGCAAATCTGCTCCACGTCTGGTACCTGGGCGTGTCCCCAGATGTGCTGGCTTGTCTGCATCTACCAGATAATCTGGACAATCCTTTTATGCTAAGTAGAATATTCTGTGGCCCACTTTGTCCCTCAAAAATATGTTTGTAGCCAACTCTGGATGTGATTTAGAGGTATAGGATCTCACCTCTCAGGGGCTGTTACCACACCACGCTCACCACCAAAGCACCCTCTGTCCTGCACGATCATCTGTCAGGCCCCATCACAGCCCCCAACCCCTCTGGGAACCGCAACTCTGCGGTCACATTTGTAGGTTTGTTACTGGTTTGGTTTTATCTGACCCATTGTTTTGTGCCCTATAAACCCTCTGCATTTTGATGATTCGATCTTCTGCTTCCCAACTCATGACAACCACTAACCTTTTTCTACAGCTTTAGATTGTGTTATCTCAGATGAAACGATGCTGCATGATCTGCAAAATGTACTGAACTTAATGTCATTATTAAAACAAGGAATGGTCCAGAAGCCCTTGTGGATGGAAAAATTAAATACAAGTTTCATGAAGCACATTCATCTTTTCTCATCAAACTAAAGTTCCATCTTCCCAGACACCTTCAGTCTTGATGATAATAGGATTCTGCCAGTGGTTTTACGCCTGAGGAAGAAGCTAAAATGAAGGAAAGGCTTTGTTCCCTGGAACTGCAGGCACATTAGGCACATTCTCTGTGCTCTTACCTACTCACACGTTCTTTCTGTGAACTTTTGTGGTTTTCTTAAAATGAGTGTCACTCTTATTCTTGATGTCTACAATGGTCTACACACTGGAGAAATTAGCCCTTAATTCTCCTTTAATGTGTTATGTTGCAAAAGTCTCAAACTGTTAACAGAATGGATGTGCTTTATATTTTATGCAGTGTTTTCTTTGTTCCTTTAATCTAAGTATTTGGGTCACTTCTGTCAGGCAGATTTGTTTTTAGGAATTTTTTTTTTTCTGTTTTTCTCTCCCATTTGTTTAATTGTATTTGTGAGGAATGACAGATGTATTATTTTCAACTCTCCTTTTGCCTACAACAAATATCTTTCATGTTCTTCAAGTAGTTTTAATTCTCTTATTTTCCAATTAAAACAGCTCATTGTTCTCCAGTCTTCCATGTTCTGTTTTGAGGAGTACCTCCTTTTATTGTCCCACAGTCATTTCGGGGATTTTATTGTTATTCCGCATCTCTTTCCTGCGTTATGCCAGCTCACTTTTTATCTCCCTCTGCTGTCTTGTCTCTAATCCTTTGAAATGTTATTCTTTTTTGAACTCTTAATTAAAAAAGAAACATGTTTTATAACATTTTTTATTTTACTCTGATTCACTTCTTTATGGTAGAGCTGTTTGGGGATCCTTGTTTCGTATTGCCCATGTTTCTGTCCATTGCAGGCTTTTTTTTAACCTCCATCTTTTTATTTAATGTTGTTAATTTTCAGAATGGGATTTCTCAGGACCTCATGGCGCAACGGTAGCGCGTCTGACTCCAGAATGGGATTTCTTTGTGTGATGAGAACTTCCTAATGGGACCCCATGATGAAGATTCACTGTGGAAGGAAGGGCAGCAGAGAGCTTGGATTTTGTACATTATCTCCAGATGTTCTGTTAACCACACACTTTTGTGACAGTACATATTAACTGGGTTGTGAGAGGTTGACCTGATTCCCGGCGCTGAAGTGCTTGTGACACATTTTATAGGTGATACTTTTCTATTTATGTCTCCAGTGCTCCCAAGAAATCTGTCTTGATTCTTATTCATTCTCAACTAATTTTATTTCACTTCGTAAAAAGAACACAGGAGGCGAACGCCGACCCTGGCGCCTGTCACAATCAATGTTTTTATAACTGTCATATATATTGACATTCTAATGATCCCGACTGATCAAGAGTTCATGGACTGACACCGTAATGACCCTGACTGATGGAAAGGTGAGGTGCATAAGGTAGAGCCCATAACGTTATCGATTGAAAAGGGCCTGTTGAGGAAGACTCTGATCAGCACGTATTCCAAAGACAAAAACAGGTAACCTGACTGTGCTGAGGGACTCCCCCGAACCAAAATTACCTATGGTCCCGATACTCTGCCTCTGAAGAATGATATAAACATAAGCGCTAAATTTGAGACAACTTAAGATGCGTGTACAAGCCATGCCATTGAAATTATCTTTCTCTGTCTTTGTTATCACGCTCTGACCCATCGTGTCTAGCTCCACTGAAAGCTCATCTTAAATGGAGTTTTTTGTGTTTTAAATAGCTATCTCAAGGGCCCTAATCTCCCTGAGATTTCCTCGTCTGTTTTTTTTTTTTTTTTCTTTTTTTCTTAAGATTTATTGGGCCTCCCTGGTGGTGCAGCGGGTTAAGCAACGCACTATGAAGCAAACCTCAACCACTTCAGCACGAGTTCGATCCCTGGCCAGGGAGGGGACCCACATGGTGCAGCAGACCTCTCCTGCTGTGCCCGCTGCTCCCCTCAGCAGTGTGTTTCAGTGGATCTGTCTGTTCTGCTTCCCGCTCTGTCTCTGATGAATCCTCTCACCTCCCGTGACTCTGGCCTGTACCCCAGCTCTTGTATGCAGAAATAAAATAAATCTTTAAAAAAAAAAAGATATATTTATTCATGCACACAAGAGCTGGGGTACAGGCCAGAGGTGCAGGAAGTAAGAGGATTCACCAGAGACAGAGTGGGGAGCACAACAGGCAGATGGACTGAAATACAGTGCTGAGAAGAGCAGCAGGGAGGCAGGAGAGGTCTGCTGCACCATGTGGGTCCCCTCCCTGGCGGGGGATCGAACTTGTGTTGCTGTGCCGCAGCGAATGTGTCACAGTATGGTGCTCAACCCATTGCACCACCAGGGAGGCCCCTGGAGTTTTTTAATTGATGATTTTTTTCCTTCAAGTCACTTTTAAATATTTGCCTTTATAGTTACTTATTTCTTGCAGCTCCTCATGTGTATTATTTTAAGATGTATACTGATAGCTTTCCCTTTATGCCTGCACCCACACGCCAAACAAGACTAGGTGTATGGGAAGAACACCTATCTGAACTTTTAGGAAGACTGAAGCCCCCGCCATCATAGGGGCTATGTTAGACTCAAACCGTAGACAATAGGCTAGGAGACATGAAATGGCAGCGCAAGTGTTCCATGAATACTGTTGCTGTTGTGACTGCCTGGGTAAGGCAAGCACTGTCAGAGAGAGCAGTGTGTGCCCCAGCTGCTTTCTCTGAGAGCAGAAACAGATGAAAGCAAGAGATAACTGGCTAAATGGCACTCTTAGAGGAAGGTTGATTAGAGTTATTTAAAGAACTTTTGCTTCATTATAATACTAAACAGAATACCCAGAAGGCCTCCCAGGTGGTAAAAGAGATTAAGTCTCTACTATGAAGCTAGAAGCTATCCACACACACTGCAGCATGAGTTTGATCCCCAGCCAGGGAAAGGACCCACATGGTGCAGCAGACCTCTCCTGCCTCGCCCGCTGCTCTTCTCAGCAGTATAGTTCAGGAGATTTACCTTTCTGCTCCCCACTCTGTCTCTGGTGACTCTTCTCACCTCCCCACCTGTGCCCTGCACCCCAGCTCCTATATACATAAATAAAAATTACTTGCATAGGGTGAGGGGGGCAATGAACGTTATGATCAGACAGCCACCTGGGCCCAGGCGCTCAGTGGAAAGGCATGTGTTCCACCCACTCCCAGCCAAGAGCCTTATACCTCACCTCACCTCATGATCTTGGAGAGAAAGGTGCTTTAGAGCGTGAGTTCCCCTTCTCCACTGTCAGACCAGCCAATAATGAGCTTGCCCTACTTTGCAAAACCTGGTATTTACAGAAACTGGAATGTAGGCACTGTCTGCCCATTACCAAGCAAGGAACCCCCCTTTCCGAGGTCCAGAGAGCACCCTGTTGCCTTTCCATGACATATGCTGTAGCTTAGCTTTGCTTCATTTATTTAGTTGTTTCCCCCATCGGTCTCTCTCACATGTTTGAATGGTTGGTTTCATTTTCAAAATTAAATATTGTAACTACCTGAAATTTATTCCAATATGCTTTTTTATAATCCAGCATTTCCATGTCCATTTGAAATAGCGGTACCCTCTCTAAAAAAGATGACTAAAAGACACCAGGATGGCTAGTTCTGCTTGGTTTGAAGCCTTGGTTTTCTTCTAAATCTAATTTTGGAAAGATTCAATTGGAGGGTATAGGAAAGGAATGAAAATGGCAGAGATTCGCTTCTTTGTGCTTAAGAAACCCTATTCCCTCAGATGCAAGGGAGAATTGAGTTCATTATTTTGCAGCATTACGGGGAAATCACTCCATTTCCCCTCTGGGCTTGCAGAGCACAGAATTCGAGTCCATCTAGTTACTATATGGCATTACTGATGTAGTACATGCCATTGCAACCTTTCCGCCTAAAAGAAGTCTTATGTTTTTCAGTTTGTAACTTATTGTGAGGTTCCAAACCCTTTGATAAGTCCAGGGATTTTATTTACCTGGATAGACTGTTAATGTTTTCCTTTTAAAAGCTGAGTTTGTGTATTGAGGCTCTTGAGCACTCTTTAGAACAAACAGACTTGAAAGGATAGACAAGTCCTGGCATTCTAGAGTCCTGCTCTTCTCAGCAGTGTGTGAATGCAGTAGTTTCCAGGAAAATGAAGAGAATTATTGTGACAACCGTAAGAGAATATTTAAGAGCATAGTGAACTATTATAACACTTTTTCCCTTGAATTACTCCAAAATACTTAATGTCCTCATTTATAAATGAGATTCTCTGATAGAATACCTATGATGTGGATTATATGAGAAAATATGCCAAATTCATAATATACACACAAATATTGTTAGCCATTAAATTCTAGCAAGAAATAGGGTCTTCCTGGTGAGGCAAGGGGTTATGTCTCAGCACTATGAAGCCAACTGCATCCACTGCAGTGCAAGTTTGATCCCTGGCCAGGGAGGGGACCCACATGGTGCAGCAGACCTCTCCTGCCTCGCCCGCTGCTCCCCTCAGCAATGTGTTTCGGTCCATCTGCCTGTTCTGTTCCCCACTCTCTGGTGAATCCTCTCACAACCCTGGACTCTGGCCTGTACCCCAGCTCTTGTATGTATAAATAAATAAATCTTTAAAAAAATAAATAAAAATTAAATCCTAGCAAGAAATATAAAGTATTGTTTGTGATCTCTAGCAGATGGGAGATTGTATATATTTTCCAGATGCTTCTAACAATTCCCACATCCTAAATCATTTTTGATAAAAATAAAATCAGAAAGATGCCCATATATATGGTTATTGTGCTTTTAATTTTTACATTTATATTTTGCAAAAGAAATAGAAATAGGCAGGAAGAAAATGTTGCAAGACAAAGAATCTAGAGTAAACATAATATAATTTCTTGTGTGTGCACATCAAACAATAATGTGCTCGTGTCAGGGATAGAAAGGTGAAGGGTGGGTAAAATAAGTAATAATGCTGATCTGCAAACCTATCCCCTAACATTTAAATATCTTGCTTGTCCTGCAAGCTTAACATGATTTGCATGAAAACTAGCATTTTGTGAACTCCAGGGTCATCTTTTTTTTAATGATTTTTCCAGGGTTCCTTTTTTTTTTTTTAAGGTTTAATTATTTATCCATATAAGAGTTGGGGTATAGGCCAGAGTCCAGGGCGGTGAAGGATTCACCAGAGACAGAGCAGCGAGCAGAACAGGCAGACTGACTGAAACACACTGCTGAGGGGAGCAGCAGGCGAGGCAGGAGAGAGGTCTGCTGCACCATGTGGGTCCCCTCCCTGGCTGGAGGCAGGGATTGAACTCATACTGCAGTGGCTGTGGTCTGCTTCATAGTGCGTTGCCCAACCCACTGCGCCACCAGGGAGGCCCCATCTTGCCATCTTTTCCTGCCTACTGTTATCTTTGCACTGTCTGGTTCAATTCCTGACAGGTGGTAAGTTCTCCATTTCCTGAATGAGTGAATACCTGAAAGAATGAGTAAACCCTCCAGTGACTGAGGGAATGGATGGATTAAAAGACATCAGCAGAAGAAGCCCTTACTTGTTAGTGATATTCAAAGCTCTTATTTGACCTGGTTATATGATAATTTCCCAGGACCAAAACTATTTGTTCTACAAACAAGAGTAACAGTCAGCTTGAACTACAAAAGACCAGGATCATAGGGCGTGTTAGAGCAACCGCATTTCTTGAGTGAGCATAAATTTGCCTCCTACAGAGAAGTGCAGAAGTGATCTGTGGTTTCTTTGGCTAATTCTTTACCACTGCGTCCCTAAGAGACCTGCTTTCCACCTCCAGTTTGAACCATAAAATAAATGTACCTTAGATATGGATAAAAACAAAGTTTAAAATCCCAAATAATTTCAAAGAACCTTTGCCTGTGTTTTGCCTTAAATACTATCCAATGCATTATTCCAATTGGTTCGATATCAGGAAGGAAATTAGCAAACTAAAAATCTTGGGTATATATGAAGGCAGCTGATACTTAAAGGGAAGACATTATGGTATATTTGTACCTAGCTTTAATTACAAAATATACCCTGCTCTAGAACTGAAAGGCACATAATCACTCATTCTCAGTTCTTACCTCCTTCATTAGCAAGCCATCTGACACAATTAACAAATCTCTCTTAAGCACACTTTCTTCTACAGGTTGCCAATTGTTGCTTAGCTGAGTGTCTGTTAGCTTCTGTCCCAGGACCTTTGCTCATACTTTGGTTTTCACGTGAAGAGATCTTACTTTGCATTATTACACTCTGACCCATCTTGTCAGCCCTTTTCCTGAACTCTTCCAGTACTTTTTTTTCTTCCATAAGGGAAATATTTTGAATACGTTGCCTTCATAGTTAATGCACTTGTTGCTTTTCCTATCATATACAATTTTAATAAATATATTGATGTATTCACCTTTTGACTACATCTACACATTGAGTCATAATATTTTATAACTGTCAATAAGTATTGTCAGGTGAATGAATGTATCCAAAGTTACTCTATTTCAATCACTATGCTTATACAATTAATACTAGATAACAGAAACATGAGAGAGTAAGGTATATGGTTGGTTGGATGGAAGAGAAAGCACAAGGAAGTATAAGATTATTTCAAGTCTTAGTGGTAATTAGTTACATAACAGAAATGATTACTTACTTAACAATAATGATTAGTTACCAACAGAACTTTAGAGAGAGCTATTTGATAACAGCAAAAATACAAAGGAAAAAAAAGAAACTGTCGTCTTGTATGATACAGTTATAGTGATAAACAAGCAAAATCCATTCCCTCAGACTGGGTCATTATCATCTGGTTTTATCTTGTTTCTCTTAAAAGACAGTATTAGTCATCCACAGGGAAACATTACATTAGAAAGACTAGTGAATTGTTAAGATAGACAATATTCAGGGAAATCAATGGAAAGAATGGGATATTTCTAAAAGGTTAATTATTACCCTCTAGATAAATTTTTTCTACAATAGCAACTTTCTTTTGTACTTCCTTCATTCTAGAATTATTTTAAGTGTCCTTGTTATTATGCTTCTTTTTAAGTATTGGGCATATTTGGTAGTAACAGGAAACACTTTTGTTCTAATCAAGGGCAAAAAAATAGTTTATCTCTGTGTGAAATCTATGGAAGGGTCAGCAGGGAACTCTGATCACAGTGGCAATTAGCAAACACCATTTGAATAATATACTTCTGGGGAGCACCTTTTGGGGCCACTCTCAACCTCCATTACTCTCCTAGATGAATTGCAGCATTGGCATTTGTCTAATGAAGCATGAACACCACATATCACAAAGCAATCAAGAAACAACTACAAGAAGCTGGTTTGGAATAAAATTGTGAAATTAGGTTGCAGCTGAAACAAATGTAGGATTATTTATTCCGTGGAGCAGTTGGATGACCTAATGATGTGAATCCAACTCAGCATTTGGACAATCTTGGAAAGTGACAGAAGCAAACATTTTATTATGGAGTGGAAATTACAGAAACAATATGCAAGGTCAATAACAACAAGACCTAACATGTGTACTGAAGCTTTAGCTGCATCTGTTGGGGTAAGGAAACAAAAGAAATATTGAGAAGCCTGGAACTGGAAAGAGATTTAATTCTGGAGCTTAGAGAGAGAATGTGAGTGTTTGAAATTTTACTGGATGCTGCCAATGACGAGGTACCCGTGATTACATAAGCAAGACAGTGTCCTTCATACCTGTAAGCCCTGCATTAAGCAAGAGAACAGCTTGGTCTTCCTGTCCCTTCCTCACATTTGGCATTGCTGATGTAACTTGGTCCTGCAAAGCATGAAGTAACTTTTATTGACTGTGTTCTCCTATTTTATTAAAGATCAAGTAACACATATACCAAGAATCTAAGACCTGTTGTTCTTGTGTTTTTCTTTAGAACATTTCCTCCAAGACCAGTGCTTCTCTGAAAATTATCTAGTCAAAGTAAAGCAGAAAACAGGAAATTTTCATCATTTTCCTATTTTTTGCATAGGCTTAATTAGAATGATTCTACGTAATGGTCAAGATACGTGTATAAAAAATACAGAAATGTTTTATTACACTCTCCTGAAATGATTTCAAAGGTGGGGGTATCATAGAATGGGGACTGTTTTATTGGAATAAATTGAAAACATATTGATACATGCTTTCCATTTTGTGATTCCTAATTGATTTAAAGAAAAATTTATATCTGTCCATTATTCCCAGTATTTAAAAATTTAAGCACTGAAATTTACTGTTTTGGTGTATTTGACCAAGGTTCTGAATATATCATAAGAAATGCATAGCATGTATTAACAGGGGTTTGAGTAGTGTGTTGAACCACTCGATGAAGTTATCTTGCATTTTAAAGGTTGAATATGGACCGTGTATGTGTTGAATATGCTCTCTAAGTATACAAAACGAAGAGCTAATCTGTCACAATAAATATTGAGCTGGAAGATCAGTCATAAGTTTTCCATAGTGGGCTAAAGTTTAGCATGAGTCATTTTGAAATACACATGTACTGCATGAATCGACTACATATGCTCATGTTCACTTCATTCCCCTTTTCACATCTTGGGGAACAGACATAACCAAAGAAGCAACTCAGAGATAATTAAAAATAGCCAGTCATTATTCTGGATGTCTTAACATTACTCCACACATTCTTAAAACAAGAATTTCTTGGGGGGGCTCCCTAATGGCCTAGGGCTTAAGTATCTGTGCTACCACCACTACCTCCCAAGAGGGAGGTCGATCCCTGGCCAGGGAGGGGACCCACATGGCACAGCAGACCTCGCCTGTCTCCCCAGTGCTTCCCTCAGCAGCGTATTTCAGTTGATCCAACTGTTCTGCTCCCCACTCTGTCTGGTGAATCCTTTCACATCACCCCCGCGCCCCACCCTGAACCTCTGTCCCACAACACAGTTCTTCGATGTAAAAAATAAATAAATAACAACTGGAATTTCTGTAAATATTATCAAATAACCTCTCTCTCTCTTCTCTTTATACAACCCTACAGTGGGGAGAATCAATTGTTTCCTCCCTATTTACTGATTTCTTACAATGGGAAATGCATTAAGTTACACATTGATTATGACTGGGAAGTGGAGTTTGAACAAAATTCTAACTCTGATAACAGCTATTTTGATAGGTGGAAGGCTTCTCTCCTTTCCCCAATTTCATATTTTCAACCGTTCCTTTAATCATATCATTAAAGGTCGCACTTCCACTTTTCTGATAGAATTCATCTTCATGGTTTTAACAGTTGTAAAAATTAAAATTACTGAATAATGAATGTACTAGTTCAATATTAGAGCTAACATTTCTTTTTTTAAAAAAAAGATTTATTTATTTATGCACCCAAGAGCTGGGGTACAAACCAGAGACAAGGGAGGTGAGAGAATTCACCAGAGACAGAAATGGGAGCACAACAGGCAGATCCACTGAAACACACTGCTGAGGGGAGCAGCAGGGAGACAGGAGAGGTCTGCTGCGCCCTGTGGGTCCCTCCTGGCTGGGGATCGAACTAGTGCTGCAGTGGCTGTGGATGCTTCATAGTGCTGCAACTTAACCCCTTGCACCACCAGGAAGGCCAAAATTTCTTTTTTTGAAAGTGTACTTTATGGTATAGAAATTAAAGGAAATTTGGATGAGGTCTGTATAATACTGTGGTTAACAGGTAATTTAGGATTATTCTTTCAGTTACAATTTGGTGCAAAAATCCATTTATTTCTGCTGTAGCTGTCTTACACAACTGACACAGCACAACTGAATGTGAAGAGTTTCTGAGGATTGGTGTCTAAGCTCTTTAGCTGGATAAGTCTGATAAAAGTGCATTTATATGCTGTGCTTCATGTAGGCACAGCCACTACTCTCTCCAGCATTTTCCAACTCTGACAACTACATTTGATTCAGCTCCTTTCAGAGTAAAGTTGTGTTTGTTTATTCCTCCTTTCCTCTTTTTCTTTCTCCTTCATTCATTCTGTCTTTGTTAGTGGAAAGGTAGTCCTAAATGGATTATGGGTGTGTGGACTCCAACCCCCACTCCAGACCATCAGTGTTCCAGAACCACAAATCCAATAAGATGATTATCAAAGAGTGGATTACTGGGACCTGAGGGTGAAGTTAAGCAGCCAGGCTGGCTATAAAACCAGAGGTGAGCTTGGGGTTCTTCTTACTGAGGAGCCAGACCCCTTCCTTTGGAGCCATCTCATTCGACTCGGAGCCAGCTCTCAACGCGCCATTGCTTAGATCTGGTAGGGTATTTGTGGATTTGCATCTCTTTCTTTTTCCTTTGGTGTTATTACTATTTTATTCCCCTTTCTTTCATAAAATAAAACGTGCTAATAACTTTTGCCACGTGTACCTGGAGTTGGGACTTTTAAGTCTTCTGAGCGCGCAGGTGGAAAACCCAGTGTGGGGAACCCATTTTATATTAGGGTTGCCTTGTAACAGTTTGGCGCCCAACTTGACTTTGTTCTTTTACCCTAAGTGCTCTTAGCAATAGATATTACATAGAGTGTGCATATTATAACCAAGGCACTGGCAGCACAGCAGGCCAGTGTTGACCCCGTTCCGCTAATTTTTCATTCACAGTCATAATAAAGTCACCATTCATTGCAGCCCTCAGGAGCCATGAACACTCCAGCGGTCCATGTCAACCCAGGGAGCCATGTCTGTGTTATCAATAGTTGAAGGTAAATGCTAAGTCAGCACTTGTAAATCTAAAAATATTTCCAGAGCCTCCCTGGTGGCACAAGGGGTTAAGCACCGCACCATGAAGCTATTTGCAGCCACTGCAGTGCTAGTTCCATCCCAGGCCAGGGAGGGGACCCACAAGGCACAGCAGACCTCTCCTGTCTCACCTGCTGCTTCCCCACAGCAGTGGATTTCAGTAGATCCACCTGTTCTACTCCTCAGTCTGTCTCCGGTGACTCCTCTACACCCCCACACACCTCTGGCCTGTACCCCAGTTCTTGTATGCATAAATAAATATTTATAAAATGCCGAAGACCAGCTACGACAGAAGGCCAGGTCCCCAAAGGATGGAATGGCGTCAGCGAGGGAGGGGGGTTCAGGGTTACAAAACTCAAGTTGGGGTTTGGTGTGCTTCCTAACTGAAAGTCTCAGCAGGCCTTTATTTATACAATAAGGAGTAAGGGGCGGGATTACATAAACAGGTGGATTGATCAGGAACTTAACAATGACCTTTCTTTCAAGAGTAGCTTAGGGTCATGTGACCTTCAGCCAGGATAGATGACATAGGTTATAAAATCAAGACAGCATCTTTCTACTAGTGTTAGTTATTTTGATTGGTTCATTTATATTATGGCAGGTATACTAATTTTATGAAATCATAATTAATTATTTTATTTTCACTCTGAGCATAAAATGAATTATTAGCTTAAGGTCAAATTGGTGTCAGCAATTCTACTGTAGGTCAGCAGGAAGGAGGTACCCAAATCAACATCTGAATAATATCTGTAACTTTGCATTTGGTTCCCTCCAGTTCCCTTTAAAAAATGCAAAAGCCATAAACTTAATTAACAAAATAAAAAGGGAAAGGTAGGGGTCCCACAGCCATCATCATCTGAGGGATGTAGGATCTATCTTAACAAAGGCAGATATACAAAACCTTTCACAATGGCCCAGTCTTGAAGGACTTGCAGAAGTTCCTGAGGCTTGTGGCCCATACTAAAATGTCCATCTATTCTTTGAATTTGTAAAATAACCACATTCCAATTACATCTATTTTTACCTGATTATACTATATTAATTTTCTAGAATTTGTAATATTAGCCAATTAGTAGTACATCATCAAAATGCATGGCAACCAATTGCTTTGTTTAATAAAAACAGCCAATTCTATAACCACCCCATGGATGATATTCCAGTGAGCACGTATTTTTTGTAACTTTTAAAACTTTAATTATTAAATCAGCCAAAACAAAAGGGAATCCGAAAGGGGGTCAACTTTGGAACCTCTGATTTTTCAGGGCAGTTCCCCTATGACGGGCTTTATCTCAAGGCATAGTTAGGTGGCCCCCATCAATAAAATATTTCCATGGGGTGTAGAGGTTCCCTGGTGGTGCAGTGGGTTAAGCAATGCACTATGAAGCAAACTGTAACCACTGAAGCACGAGTTCGATCCCTGCTGCTGGCCAGGGAGGTAACCCACATGGCACCACATACCTCTTCTGCCTCACCCACTACTCCCCTCAGCAGTGTATTTCAGTGAAATCTGCCTGTTCTATTCCCCACTCTGTCTCTGGTGGATCCATTCACCCCCCCTCCCACTTCTGGCCTGTACCCCAGTTCATTGTATGAATAAAAAAATAAATCTTAAAAATTAATATTTCCATGATGGGCCTCCCTGGTGGTACAGTGGATTTGAGCACTGCACTGTGAAGCATCTGAGGCACAGCAGCATAAGTTTGATCCCTGGCCAGGGAGGGGACCCACATGGCACTGCAGACCTCTCCTTCCTTGCCCGCTGCTCCCCTCAGCAGTGTTTTTCAGTCCATCTGCCTGTTCTGCTCCCCGCTGTGTCTCTGGTGAATTCTCTCATCTCCCTTGTCTCTGGGTTTTACCCCAGCTCTTGTATGCATATATAAATAAATCTTAAAAAAAGTATAGTTCCATTTTGCCTATATATTTAGAAATAATTTCATTCTGTATACATACCAAGATGATAGTTAAAAAATTGTTTGTGTATTTTATTATTAATATTTTCAGCAATATTCAAGTATATTTGACAAATTGCCATAGATGTACCTATAGTTAAATGCACATAAAATATATTTATAGTGTGCAACATGTTTTGGCATACACTTTTTGAAATCATGAACACAATCATGTTAGTTAATATAACCATCACTTCATAGTAGCCACATTTTCTGTATGTATGCTTAGAAGCTTATCTACTCTCTTAGCAAATTTTAATTGTGCAAGCTTTCAACAGACACACAGATATAGAAGTGAATCAAGTCATACCACTAAGGAAAATTATCAATCCACAGTAAACAGTATGATAAGAAAAAAAAAAAACACAAGAAAAAAACAAACATAAACCTACAAACCAGACACAAAAAGCAATAGAGGAGCTTTAGTAAATCCTCACCTATCAATAATTATCATAAATGTAAATGGATTAAATTACCCAATCAAAATCCATGCAGTGGGTGAGTGGAGATACACATACACACACACAAACAAGTGGAACATAAAACCAGCGGAGATAATGAAATTGTTGGATTGCAGTATTACTTTTAATGACTATGTTGTGTATGTTCTTCAACCTCTCTTTTTCTGGCTTCTGTATTACTATGGAAAATATCTGCTGTTAGTATACATATCTCCTTTTTATAGCTAATCTTTTTCAAATTTCCAGTGGTCATTAAATTCTTCTTCTTGGGTGTTATATTCTGAGATGGCACTGATCTTTCTAAGTGTTTTTGTTTTTACATGTCCTACTGTTAGGGGGAAAGGTGGTCCTAAATGGATTATGGGTGTGTGGACTCCAACCCCCACTCCAGACCATCAGTGTTCCAGAACCACAAATCCAATAAGATGATTATCAAAGAGTGGATTACTGGGACCTGAGGGTGAAGTTAAGCAGCCAGGCTGGCTATAAAACCAGAGGTGAGCTTGGGGTTCTTCTTCTTACTGAGAAGCCAGACCCCTTCCTTCGGAGCCATCTCATTCGACTCGGAGCCAGCTCTCAACGCGCCATTGCTTAGATCTGGTAGGGTATTTGTGGATTTGTATCCCTTTCTTTTTCCTTTAGTGTTATTACTATTTTAGTCCCCTTTCCTTCATAAAATAAAACGTTATATACTTTTGCCACGTGTACCTGGAGTTGGGACTTTTTAAATTTTCTGAGTGCGCGGGTGGAAAACCCAGTGTGGGGAACCCATTTTATATTAGGGTTGCACTGTAACACTACTACTGGTGTGTGAACTTTGTCAGCATGAGTATTAATGTGTTTAAAATATTCATTCTTGAGCAGTATCATTCATTATCTTTAAAATAACATCTCTTGTTTTTTCCAGTATCTGGGACTTCAAATTATATATAATGCCATCACTTTTTTTTTTTTTTTTTACTTTTTAATCATAACTTCTGTGGCTTTTTCTTATTGATCTTTATACAAAGGCTTATTTCAGTTTACTTTCAATGTATTGACTCTTTAGTTGTGTTTAACTTTTTCTGAATTACATATTTAATTTTAAATTTCAATAATTATGTCTTTATTTCTTGAATATTTCTCTCAAGATATGTATTATCTTGAATATCCTTCCTTACCAGATTAGATTTCTACTTTTACTACAATTTGATCACTAAGGATGGTTTTCTCCCCAACTCAATAATGAATTAAAATATTTATCTTGAATAGATTTTACCTGGCACTTTAATTAATGTTTTTAGTAGGAAGAGTGATGGGGGCCACCTACCTATGTTGTGAGGCAAAAGCCCATCACAGGGGAACTTTCCTGAAAAATAAGAGGTTCCACAGCTGGCCCTCCTCGGACTTCTTTTTGTTTTGGCTGATTTAATAAAGTTTAGTAAGTTACTAAAAACGTGCTTGCTGGAAAATCATCCATGGGGGAGGTTGCATGGTTGGCTGTTTTATTAAACAAAGTAATTGGTTGCTATGCATTTGATGAGGTACTACTGTTACAGGGTAATTCATATAAAATGGGTTATTTTTCCCCCTAACACTATTAATTGGCTAATATTGTTACAGGGCAGGGGGAGGAGCACCCAGAACTCTCAAGCCTGCCCTCTCTGAATGGGTTCTGCCATCCGCCGCATTAAGACAAACATACAAAACCTTTAATGGAAAGGAACTTTAATACAACTAGGGTACAATACAGAAAGGACAAAGAACATAGTTACTAAGTCAAGCATCCAAAGTGACCCATCTCCTCGAGGGTAAAAGTGCAGCCAAATAGGATTGGCCCAAAGCAAGGCCCAAAAACCTGCCACACATCTAAAGGACCTTTCAGTAGAGACCCATAGAAAAGGGTCAGAGAGAGCCAGACAAATCCGGGAGGAAAAGAGCAAAATCAAAATCAAGATGACAGTTGCCATTGTTAACCTCCCCAGGGGTCTCTCACCCACATCTGCTCCAACCAGTCCAAGACCAAAAAGCAAGCACAGTTTCTTCACATGTCCCTCTGCTCCACATGCCTCCTCCAGATCTCCTTGCTGTTCTCCATCTTCCTATCTTCCTCTTCTCTTCTCTGCAGAAATCTTCTTATCCTCCTCAGCTCCACCCACTTAGGGCAGAACCAGGATTTTGGGAACTTCCCCTTTTTCTGGGACCACCCTGTTACAATATTATAATACAAATTCTAGAAAATCAATACCATAAAACCAGGTAAAAATAGATACAATCGGAAGGTGGTTATTCTACAAATTCTAAAATTAGGTATTAGGAAAACTTTGAGATTCAAACATTTTACTGTGGGCTACAAGCCTCAGGAACCTAAGCCTGACCTCCTTGACTGGGCCAATGTGAAAGGCTTTGCATTTCTGCCTTTGTTAAAGGTAGGTTCGGCATTCCTCAGGTGATAATAGTGCAGGACCCCTCCTCCCCTCCGCTTCTTGCTTTTGTGTTAATGAAATTTAATCCAATACAATAGATACCTCAGTAACATACATTATCAATCAAATCTAAAGACAATGAAACTAATGATTCCTACTGAAAGCCAAATGCCAGGGCACAGATACTATTCAGATGTTAATTTGGGTATCTTCTGCTTCCTGCAGGCTTGCAGTAGAATGCTGACACCAGTTTGACCTTAAACTAATAATTTATCTTATGAAAATATTGAAGTATTTCTTTTAATGATTACATTGTGAATGTTCTTCAGCCTCTCTTCAGCCAAGTGAGAGTGAAAATAGAATAGTTAGTTGTGACTGTATAAAACTAGTATACCTGCCATAACATAAATAAACCAATCATAATAACTAACACTAGTGGAAAGATGCTATCTTCATTTTGTCATCACCTATGTCATCTATCCTGACTGAATTTCACAAGACCCCAAGCTGCTGTTGAAAGAAAAAAAGTAGTCATTGTTAACTTCCTGATCAATGCAAGTGTTAATGTAATCCCGCCCCTTTCTCCTTAATGTATAAATAAAGACCTGGTGAGACCTTTCAGTGGGATGCATACCATACCCCATTCGAATTTTGTAACCCTGAACCCCCCCTCATTTCCATCCTTTGGGGACTTGGCCTTTGGCTGGAGCTGGATTGCACCAGAGGAGAGACCTGGTTATTTTGTTTCCATAAAGTTGATAAAATATTTACATAGGTCATTCTTTCAGCTTTCTAACTCAATAATGATTCTATAGAGGGACCTTTACAGGTTTTCATTGAAAAGATTATTTGCTATGGTAAGTGGGGACCGAAATAGGAGAAGAATTCAAAACTATTTTATATTTTTGTGACCATGCACATCTGCCTACTATCCTTCAGGCAGTGAAGTCATTTAATCTTAGCCTGGGGTTTGCTCTACAGGCAAGTTTTTAACCCTCAAAACTGGATGGATTTCAGCCAGATGGGGTAAGGGTACACTAGTAGTTCAACTCTACACTGGTTCATAGTTTAGTTTCCCTTTGACATTTAGTATTGAATTCCCTTTATTCTTGCTCAATAATTGGAATTTTCTGATCCATTGTGACCTGTCTGTGAGTATAAATCTTAGCAGGTATAAACTTCAGTTTCCTAAAATGTACTAAATATAGACTGCATTAATGCCTGTGAGTTTTAAATCATAAAAAAAAATAGTAAATCTGAGAAAAGAGACTGAAGATCATACATGATGATCCTGTATTGCAACAAAAAAAGTTCTTTTGCTTTCATTACCTTTGCTTTTTCTTCTCCACCCTGGGTGGCTATTACTTGATGAGGCAAAAGCAGAGACATTAAGGTAGACCCAGCCATAGAACCAGAAGCCTGTGATTTTTTGGTTCACCAGTCCAAGTGACCAGAATTAAAAACAGTTTCTTGTATCTCACAAGAATTTCACCTAAACTTTTAGGTCAATATTCCTTCCTATAAGAAAAAACAGCTGTTTGTTTTCCTCTTACCTCTAATCCTATGTTCTTCTATAGACCTCCAGGGAAATAATTTGGTTGCACAAGAAGAGGATTTACAGTATTGGGAATAGTCTAAATCCAAGCTCTCTTCTTCTGACTCTAAATAATGGGATGCGATACCTTTTGAAAGTCATCTCACTGGAAATGTCTAGCATCCACCTTGGGAAATCAGGGAGAGTATCTAGTAGTTTGTTTCTTGTGGCCCATCCATACAAACCACCCTATCAATTCAACACACAAAGCAGAATATTCCCTAATTTGATATGAATAGAAAACATAATAAAAAAAATTGATCCATCAGGTAATTCCATAAAACCAGTTACAGAATAAAAGATTTTTGTTTTTTATAAAAGTGTCCCTTCCATTTTTAAATTTAGTAAAAGCCATTTTCCCTTGGAGACAGCTATCATTACAGAACAAGGCATATTTCGATAAGGGTTTTAGTGCTGAATTAAAAAGAAACTGAAGTTACAGGAGGCGAGGTTGCAGGGAATAGTTGTGTTCCATATTGTGTATATAACAGTGTCTCTCCCAGGGAACATTCTAGAATGCTATCACATAATCCCATCCCCCCTCAAGTCCATTGACCTGACCTTGGATGCTGCTTGGAAACACCCAGAGTCAGGAAAGCTCTAATAGGCAGGCAGGACTGGGAAAAGCTTGTGTGACAATTGGATGTCTCCATTTCATTTGTCCTTGAATCCCTTAAGCCTGGCCTCCTCTAGGGTGGGAGTTCACACTCCCTGGGACTGTAACAGGGTGGTTCCAGGAAAGGGGGAAGTTCCAAAATCCTGGTTCTACCCTAAGTGGGTGGAGCTGAGCAAAGAAAAAGGATTCTGCAGAAAGAAGGAAGGAAGAAGGAAGCAGGATGGAGAGCAGCAAGGAGACCTGAAGGAGGCACGTGGAGCAGAGGGACATGTGAAGAAACTAGGCTTGCTTCTTGGTCCTGGACTGGTTGGAATGTAACAGGGTGGTCCCAGGAAAAGGGGAAGTTCCCAAAATCCTGGTTCCGCCCTAAGTGGGTGGAGCTGAGGAGGATAAGAAGATTTCTGCAGAGAAGAGAAAAGAAGAAAGGAAGATGGAGAACAGCAAGGAGACCTGGAGGAGGCATGTGGAGCAGAGGGACATGTGAAGAAACTGTGCTTGCTTTTTGGTCTTGGACTGGTTGGAGCAGATGTGGGTGAGAGACCCGTGGGGAGGTTAGCAATGGCAGCTTTCATCTTGATTTTGATTTTGCTCTTTTCCTCCCGGATTTGTCTGACTCTCTCTGACCCTTTTCTATGGGTCTCTACTGAAAGGTCCTTTAAATGTGTGGCAGGCTTTTGGGCCTTGCTTTGGGCCAATCCTATTTGGCTGCACTTTGACCCTCAAGGAGATGGGTCACTTTGGATGCTTAACTCAGTAACTATATTCTTTGTTCTTTCTTTATTGTACCCTAGTTGTATTAAAGTTCCTTTCCATTAAAGGTTTTGTATGTTTGTCTTAATGCGGCGGATGGCAGAACCCATTCAGAGAGGGCAGGCTTGGGGGTTCTGGGTGCTCCTCTCCCTGCCCTGTAACAGGAACAGATGTAGGTGAGAGATCCGTGAAGAGGTTAGCAATGGCAGCTTTCATCTTAATTTTAATTTTGCTCTTTTCCTCCCAAATTTGTCTGACTCTTTCTAACCCTTTTCTATAAATCTCTACTAAAAAGTCCTTTAAACATGTGGCAAACTTTTAGACCTTACTTTAAACCAGTCCTATTTGGCTGGGCTTTTGCCCTCAGGAAAATGAGTAATTTTAAATGCTTAACTTAGTAACTATGTTCTTTGTCCTTTCTATATTGTTCCCTAATTGTATTAAAGTTCCTTTCCATTAAAGGCCTTATATGTTTGTCTTAATACAGCAAATAGCAAAACCCATTCAAAAAAAAAAAAAAAACAAGTTTAGGGGTTCTGGGGTGCTCCTCTCCCTGCCCTGTACAGGACCACAGTGTGTCAGTGTGAGGAACTCAACAGTGACATATGTTGAAGCTGCAGGCACAGAGTGTGGGTCAGAGTGAAGGTGTAGGAGAAATGTTGCTGGAAAATGGACTGGAGATGCCTCCCCAGTCACAGAGTTTAGCCTACGTGCAGTTAACATACCCATGCAGGTGCAGTTAGCAAGTCAGATTCCTGGCCCAGACTCAGCCTCCTAAACACAGCTCCAGATAACAGGTCAGGCTGGGCTGTGTCCTTGGAAAATTACCCCCCTGCAAAACTCCCCCTGTCCTCTGGGAACGAGCCTTCAAACATATGGTTTGTATGTTTTTTTACCCATGTAGCAGTGTAGAGATAGTAAAGTATAAAAGGAGCTCCCAGCTTTTGTTCAGGGCCCAGATTTTTTGAGAAAGATCCCCCTGGGTCCATGTGATTATGAATCTGGAATAAAGTACCTGGTCTCCAGAAATCCTTGAGTATCACCTGGTTTATCCTCCCATAGCCTGGGTTACAGACCAGAGTAATTTCCGTCACAAAGGCATGGGAGGCACTCGCGCGCGCGCGCGCGCACACACACACACACACACACGGGGCTTGTACCTTTTCATAAACTCTTTTCTAGTTGTATTACAGTCAGAGTTTGTCTAAACTGACTGAAATTTGAAAAACAACCTACAGGCCTTATCTAGTAGGCCAGCTGGTCCCATACCTTAGGCTCTCTTGGGCAGTTAAGGGCAGGGCAGATGAAACAAGAATGTTACCTTAGTATCTAGCAGGTCAGCTGGTCACATACCTTAGGCTCTCTTGGGCAGTTACGGGCAGGGCGTAGAATGTGCACCCAGGTTCGGGGCAGAAGCCTGAGCCCACCCAAAATGGATCTCTCCTGTAAGTTTAAATTTTTGAAACATGTCTCTCTTTAAAGCTATTTGCTGTGCTCATTGCACGGGCTTTGATCTTTCAGCTTATTGGCTGCAACCTATGTACTGGCGGGAAATTGGCTATAAAGGCCCACTTCTTCCCTCGGGGTCGATAGCCTCAGCCAGACCTGCGTGTCACGGTTGAACAGTCGACCCCAGCATGCTGGCGAAACTAAAGCTCTACATGACCATTGCAGCCCTGTGTCCGCTCTTTGTTGTTTTGGGGTGCCCACAGAAACTCGGTACTTTATAGTTGATGACGAGACGTAAGAAGGGGAGCATTGAAGACAGAAGGCACTTGCCCTGATGTGTTAGGAAGCATTGAGCCATTGGCTGGGCAATGATGTGCCTGACCCTTGGTGTAGGTAAAATCACCTTGCAGCTAGGAGAAGGGGAAGGGAGAGAAAACCCTTTCCCCCTGAGGGAGTGCCAAATACTACCAGAGGCATCCTACAAATAACACTCTTCTTTCACTGGGGTAGGGATGAATCCCAGCAATGCAGTGAAAACATGTTTACTATTGTATTCAACTTATGCCATGTGTAGTTATTAAATCTGAGTAGACTTTGCCTTTCCACTGCTTAGAATATAACTGAGATTTGGGAATTATGCTTGGGATAAGCTCTTAAGTAAAGTGCTGAATATGATGCATTCAACTCTGGTTTCTTGATATGTATTTTCTTAAATATGTACTTTGTTTTTTATTCTAATTTAGGTATTGTCTTCTTAATTTCAATGTGATTAATTTCATTTTTGAGCATATATTTAAGCTGTAAACTCTCATTTTTTTTAAGGAACAAACAACTGTTATTTTGCAGAATATAGATTAGTAAGGACTAACAAAAATATGCGACAAATAATTTAGTGATCGTTCCTATGCAAGAAGTATACATTAAGTTTTGGAAATAATTTCTTATGTAACCCTACTTGCTAAGGACTCTTTGAAAGAAATGTCAAGTGATAAAAAAATAACCACTTGTTCAAAGATATTACAGTAGTCTCAAAATATTCTAGTGTTGACAGTTTTAAGAAAACCATTTTCCAGACTTAATAGAAATACACAAAGAATCAATGATATAGCATGTATCTTTGGGGGAAAAGAAGAACAATCATCAAAGTTTAGTATGGCACAAGTTTGGGGAAATGAAGCTACCAAATGTGAGTAGACTTTGCCTTTCTACTGCTCAGACTATACCTGAGAATTGGGAATTATGCTTGGAATAAGCTCTTAAGTACATTTGTAGTGTGGGATAAAGCTCTTTCTTGGATGAGTGATGTTCATTCAACAAGAGCCGATTTTAAAGGATAGAATATAGGCCAGCAGATTTCTGTGACACACTCATAACCTTTCTGTAAATGTGCTGCCTTTATTTTTTATATCAAATGAATGCTGGGGTTTCAGAAGGTATTATTCATAAATAGGATATAGTTCCTCAAAGGAGAAAAAAATCTAGCCCATAACATACTGACCCCTGGGAAATAAAGCACCAAATCATTTCTCCTTTAACTCCAAAGGAAGTCTATTTTTTTTATCAGTCACTTTTCAGAGGAAGAAATCACTAGAGTTTTGCCATCTATCTCTGTTTCTATTAGGTTGTCAATTTGGTTTGAGTTTTCATCAGAGTTGGATTAACAGCTGGAAGGAAGAGTTGTCTCCTCCAAACATTCACCAGGGGGCAATGAGAAAAATCTATTAAATGTGACATAGAACAGTGGTACTTATTCAGGAAGAGATCTTGAACATTTGTGGTGAAAAGCAACTTTTTGTAAAAATCGCTCACATTTCTCTCACAAATGTGGAATTTAAAATTCTATTTAATAGAAAAAGCAATTTAACACAACAAAGGGGAAATAAAGAAATACAGCTATATATATTATTAAGGATGCATTATAAATTAAAAAAAATAATGTAGCACCCCAAAGCAGGAATAAGATTCTAAAAATGATCTGTTCCAGAATCTAAGGCATAAAAGTAATCTGACATGATAAAAAGTACATATTATTCCTAGGTTTGTAGGAGGGAATAGAAAAAAGAATATAAGGATTGCTACAATTATACCACATGTGAGGTATATAGATATTATCCACACACACACATTCAAAGAGATAGTTAAATGATCACACTACAATATTACATTTTATTATTTTGGTTGATAGTTTATGGGTCTACTACACATATCTTTTTTTTCTATATATTTAAATATTTTGTATGCTTTCTTAGTACCAAAAAAAATGAGAAATTTTTGAAGAGGAAGCAGATTTTTTAATAATATAATGAAAAATAAATCTGATAAAGATTTCTGGTAAATGTACATTATAATTCACTTGTCATTGAAGTTTCTAATAAAAACAATACAGTATTACTTTATTATATCCTTACAGATGAAAAACTAAAACAAAGGATTCGATTTAGAATTAGAACAAGGAACCGCGATGTGAAGAATAATAGAAGAAAATATAATTCAGTAATTATTAAGGAGTGTTGCATATTTATAGATTGGAAATCTTGGGCCAAATCATATACAAGTTAATGGATTAGAGTTACATAAAGAAAAAAAATAAGATTTGTTATGTTTTACTGTACCGATTCCATGTTGCACTGGAAAAATGAGGTTCTTGAGTTATGGGGATCTGTAGTGTCATTGACTTTGGGTACAGACCTCAGGAGAGATAGAGCTCTTTATTCATTCTGGCGCTGTACTTCTCATACTAAAAGATGTATCAATCCATCTTATTAGTTACAACATTTTAGACAGCAAGTTCTGCCATAGATAATGGGCTCCTTTAATAATGAAGCCATTTATAAGTATGTGTTTTTTTTCCTAAGTACATGTGCTCTGCTTTATATAAGTCAATTTGACCTCCAGGTTGCTTCCAGTTGTAACTATTCCTCTGTCAATTGGTGTTAACCTCATATGGTGACTGGAAATTATTCTCACTCATACATCCAACACGCATTATTTATAAAAAATCCTGTATTTCCTTGGCCCAATTTTAACAGGTTGAACTGCACTTTTTGATAGAGATATTTCCATTATTTTTCCTTTGTGACTGCTCCTCAAAATTGAAATTCACTTATCTATCATGATGTGTCTATGGAGATTTGAAACATGTTCAATAAATATTCTGAGCAGTTACACATAATAAACTATCAAAGCGCTATCATGTTTCTACTGGTAGCTCTTTCTCTCAGGGATATTTCATTCATAATAGCAAAGTCTTATTCCTTCGCCACAGACAGAAACTTCCAGATACAAATCTCTGTACAAAAATGTGTCACATGCAATGTTTATAGTACAGCTGAGTCAGTAAGTAGGTAGTTGGCATTGTCTGTGGCTTCCTATACAAACAATACAAAAGCAGCAGGAAGGGTAGCATTTGAATTGGTAGAAAATAATGAATATAATTGCATGATTCAATTGTTTGTTGACTGTTCTCTTATTTATGCAATGTTTTCATTATAGAACTGCAGGAGATAACAGGAAGGGCAACTAGTGTGACTGAGGAGAAGAGCTAGAGGTTAATATTCACACCCTTGTCACAATTCAGGCAGAACAACAGATCAAGGATGACTACATATATGGCCCCAGTATTGTCTTTTTGAAAAGCAAAAGGAGAGGATAATTTTCTGAACCCCCCAAAATGTTGTACCTATGGACTTTAAAGAAATATGAATGTGAAGAGATCCAAGGCAAGAAAAGTTTTCTCCAAAAATAAATACCAAATTTATTCAAAATAAAGAGATGAAGAAATGGGTAAATAACTTATAGGTTGATAGATGATGGTTAGGAATATAGAAAAAAAGATTGAGATCACAAGCAAAATTCTTGATATTTTTCACAATGATCAGATTCCAAGTAGGGGTGGCAATTGAAAATAACAACAGAGAAGATAATGTCATTGTTTTCTCTTTCAAAAGGAAACCTAGTAGAGAATCTGGGTTCATGAAAAATAACTTTCTTGAATGAACTTTCATCTATTTCATAGTTTTCTTAAATATGACATCAATACTGGGGCCTCTCTGGTGTCACAGCAGGTTGAGCACCACACTGTGAAGCATCTGCTGCACAGCAGCATGAGTTTGATCCCTGGCCAGGAAGGGGACCCACATGGCACAGCAGACCTCTCCTGCCTTGCCCGCTGCTCCCCTCAGTAGTGTATTTCAGTCCATCTGCCTGTTCTGCTCCCCACTCTGTCTCTGGTGAATCCTCTCACCTTCCACAACTCTAGCCTCTTCCACATATCCTATATGCATAAATAAATAAATCTTAAAAAGAAATACTGCATCAATATTCTGGATATAGCTTCTGTGGTCTTGAAATTGTTCTTCACTATATTCCCTATTTTAGGCAATTAAAAGAGAGCTGACCACAAATTACTACATGTGTCACGATGACATCTAGACATGAACTGTCACATCATTAATTCAGCTGTTTCCCACATGAGTTCTATATATATGCTTATGCTACAAAATTCCTTATTTTATCCAATGCATAAGCTCTGAACATATTTATAAATAATAATTTATTTGTAACAAAGTTATTTTTAAATTATACAGAGTTTATTTGGAGATTTGAGACATGTTTAATATTTATTACAATTATATCCCTTTAATCAAAATAAGTTCATTAGTAAATAACAATATGTTAAAATGTTCAAGTCACAGTGATTTTGAAATATTGAGAACTTGAAACTGACAGAAGTTGATATTATAATATTCACATTCATAACTCAAAGACTTACTAGAAGCAAGGACTATGTGTGTGTATTTATAAAGCCATCAAAAAAACCCCCTAATTTGTAGGAAAAATTAATATATCTGCTTCAAAAAGACAAAAATATAATTTAAAACATTAATGCCTTTAAAGTTAGCAAAGAAAAAGTATGTATTACTAGCTCCTGTTCATGGTCCATAACAGAGAAATGCTTTTAAAAGGCTGAGATAATTCACTTGTCATTTGCATGCAACGATAACAGTAGGTGTTTAACCTGGACTGAAAATAGCTCTGTCCCATTCTGTCTAGAAGGACTTTCTGAAAGGATTAGTTTCCACACACATCACTCAAATAAAAGATAGATTCAAAGGGAGAAACAGATATTTCATACCTCAGACATTCAGATGCATGGCCAATTAACCTGTGGTCATCTCTAGAACAGATGACAATTTATCACATGCACTGTTGAATTATTGTGACAGCTCAAGCAACGATGCAAAGATCCTGAACAGCAGCTGGGGATCTGTGGTTCTAGAGTGGAGAAACATGCGCACAGAAGCAGCAAAGCCTGGCAGATCATCATTCAAAGCCTTGCTTTTCTAGAAATATGCGAAGAAGCCATATCCGTCAATTTTTAAGATAGATGTATTGACCTTTTGTATATTAAAAGCCTCCAAAATATATCTTTGCATGTTAATATTGGCCCAGCATTAAAATTTCTCCCACACAGTCTTCTGACCTCCTTATTTCTTTTTATACTGAAATCACTTTCCTGGTGGTCAAATTCTAGGAATCAATATTATAACCTGCAATTTCTAAAGCATTCTCAAGTATCAGGTTCTATAGCTTTTTCACATGTTTCCCCTTAAATGTGCCAGTGTCTTGTGATAGACAGCAAACCTTCAAAAGGGAATTATCCTTCAAGTAACCAAAGAACTGGCCTTAGTATGTTGAAGCCAGATTTTCAATTGGATTCCTAATAAGCAAAGACAACTGGAATTTATTCTGAAAATACTCGAGAATCAAAATTCTTCCAAGCATTAAAATAAAAATATTTTGTGACTAATAAAAAGTACACGTTGATATGATTTTAAATAGAGGCTAGCAGATATTTCTAACATCCTTATGAGAGTTGGATGGAAAGGGGACAAACTACATGTAGAAAGAAATGTTTATATGCTGAAGTTGAGCTCTTAAACTCTGAAATTCTCTATGCAAATTAAATAACAGACAGGAGGCATTACTATTGAAACATAATTTGAGAAGTAAATTCCAGACTTTGGAAGGTGACAGATCACACTATTATCTTTCCCTGGTCCAAAACATATACAATGGCCAGACAATTTGGTGCAGATGCGAATGCATGGAGGAACCTGGGAGCTTGGGGGCTATTTCAGCCTACAACTTCACACGTGGGTTTAACTTACTTACAGAAAAACTATCATAACTCACACTTCAAATTCTTTTTTTTCCCTAAGAGTTATTTACTTATTCCTATAGGAGCCGGGGTACAGACCAGAGTCAAGGCAAGTGAGAGGATTCACTAGAGACAGAGTGGGGAGCAGAACAGGCAGATTGACCAAAATACACTGCAGAGGGGAGCAGTGGGCAAGGCAGGAGCAATCCCCTCCCTATTTGGGGATCGAACTTATGTAGTGCTGCAGATGCTTCACAGTGCAGCGCTCAACCTGCTGCACCACCAGGGAGGCCCTCAAATTTCTTTCTAAGAAAGCAGTCACAGTGATTCTTTGCAGGTTCTCTATGCTTATTGCTATTGTGAACTTGATTTGCTGGATTTCTGTCTGTTACTTGGTTTGTCTTGCCAGCAGACAAACTCTGTCAATTCCATGCACAGGCTGACCAACTGCATAAACCCAATGGGAAGTGGGAAAATGGGAAGTGTAAATGCAGTCTCAGAATAATTGGGGAGCTGTTTTTGCATTCTGCCCAGGTTAGCCGGAACAAATGGACACATTTGTATACCAAGCAAAGGTGAGAGAGTAGGTGAGTGCTCGGGGACAAAGACTAAGATCTCTGACTGCCACTTGGAAATTGAAGCCACTAAAAATGCTTCTCAGGTTTGAAGAACCATATTTGTTCCTGGTCTTAACCCCAAGTTCAAAAGCAATTTTAAATCATGTTCGTGAGCAGAGGTGAGACGACACGGAGAAGCCACACAGATCCAGACAAATGACAGATCACGCTGGAAAATGCCAGTCCAAAAATGGGGACTCACACAGAGTCAGAATTCATGAAATCAATTTATATTCCCAAATTATAAAGGAAAACAACAGGGGGGGGGCATTGTCATCAAGGGAGGGACTGTCAAAAATGAGAATGCCAATAAAACCAAAAATGGTTGCTGGGAAACCCAGTTTCATATAAATATAATTTATATTTTTAATATAAAAATATTTTATAGGGCCTCCCTGGTGGTGCAGCAGGTTGAGCACTGCACTGTGAAGCATCAGCAGCACAGCAGCACGAGTTAGATCCCCAGCCACGGAGGGACCCACATGACTCAGCAGACCTCTCCTGCCTCGCCCGCTGCTCCCCTCAGCCACGTGTTTCAGCCTGTTCTGCTCCCCACTCTGTCTCTGGTGAATACTCTCACCTCCCATGCCTCTCGCCTGTACCCCAGCTCTTGTATGCATAAATAAATCTTATATTTTATTTACATATTTATATAAATATATTAAATTTTATATAAAATATTTTTATAATTTATAAAAAATGTTAATTTAAGCACTCTCCAAAGCTTGTCAAGTTTGAGTAATGCCAGCACAATGTAGGATTCACAACGCACCCACATCCATGTCCACGTGTATTTCTAGAACTCAGAGATCCTTGTTTCAGTGTAAAATATATCAGCAAGTGGACCTCAGTCCTAACTAATCTAGCATAGGGGAAACGAATAATATTTCATTTTAGGCCCACCCTTCCTCCCCACCCCATACACATTCTTTCCAATGCACAGTTTGCCCCCAAATCACAGATTTTTTTTAGACTCATCCCTGTTTATTCTGTTTCAACCACTGCAGAGTGCAGAGGCAGTATAAATAAGAAATTAAAATATGAAATACACCTTAGGTAAAGAATGTGTCACTCAGTAACCTGAGGCAATCTCCTTTGTCCTAATGAGGATGAGAACAAGATCCCAAAAGGAAATACGTGTCTGAGCCACACAAAACCTTGAGTAAGAAACCCCAACAGATAGTCCTCATTTATTTTCATTCCAGAAAACAGCTTGAGTTTTGTTGTGAGTGGCTATGTTGTAAGTTACTGTTGTGACCTGTGCGTAATGTAAAATCGTGCCATTCATACATCTGGAAAATGTTTCCAGATAGCCACTAACCCTGGCTCTCAGCACCTTCTTGCCAACTGGTTCCCTGTGCCACAAGGGGCCACCCTGGGGCGCGGGGATTAAGGTGCAGCACTATGAAGCATCTGCAGCACGAGTTCGATCCCCAGCCAGGGAGGGGACCCACATGGCTCAGCAGACTTCTCCTGCCTTGTCCACTGTTCCCCTCAGCAGTGCATTTCAGTAGATCTGCCTGTTCTGCTCCCCACTCTGTCTCTGGTGACTCCTCTCACCCCCCACACCTCTGACCTGTACCCTAGTTCTTGTATGCATAAATCAATAAATCTTAAAAAATAAATATATAGAGAGGGAACAGGGTCTGGAATTTAAAACTAAAACTAAGCTGGTCTTCTAATAACTAGTCTTATTTAACCATTTTTCTTTGAGACTCAGCTTCAGTTACTCTTAGAAATTCAGACCTACTCCTTAATTTCCCAAATTATTTTTAACAAACTAGAAAGTGATGTGCTGTCTAAAGTCTAACTGAAGGTTTTTCATTTTACATATCTATACAGTTCTTCCTTTTCTCTGACCACTTATTTTTTCTTCTGTCTTATTTTATTTACCTGAATTGATAAAAATATTTTAATTTTGAAAAATCCAAAGTTTATAACAAGGAATATGTTAACATGTTGCATTACCAAAACTTAACCTAATCATACTATCCTCTTTTCTTGCAAGGCTAAAACTACATTTTTTGTTATCTCCTATACTAGCTTTGACCATGCATGTGCATGTAAATACATTATTTTCTATCTCTAGTTTTAAATACATGGTAGTAGACTAGATACACTGTACTATACACTGAACTAGCTGAGGCTGCTATTTTGGAATGTTAAAATACTCTAGTCCAGGAATGGAAATCAGATTTTCATATGTCAAGGCATAGGTATGTGCAAAGTCAAAATTTGATTTTTTTATTTTTGTTTTTTCCTAATTTTTTTTTTTACGACTTAGTACAATCTGAAGACATTTACATAGGAATATTGTGTGACTTAAGAATTTTCTTATTGATTACAACAGCATTTCAGTTGATCACGGTATCTGCCTTTTGCTTTCCAATTCCTTCTACTGATGTCTACGGATACACTAAACTAAATAGTAAACTCTCGGGTTATTTTAAGTTGGTTTCTAGTCTTCTATCACACAAAAGATGTGTTTACTGGTTCCCATACCGGAAGCTAGTGCGTTGAGTGTGCTCACATCTATTTACATTCCTAAGAATCTATGAAGGGGATGCCACCCACCCATTCCTATATCATGCATCCTTTTTGTCATGCATGGAGATATATTTTCCCTGAAAACAATGAAATGATTATATAAAAAGTCTCTCAATTTTTATAATGCAACTGCATTCCTACAAATAACTCCACTTACATATGCTATACTACTTTTGATTATGATAGTAGTTGATAGATTGATAGATTTGATTATTGGATGTGTTAGGATTTGCATATGTTAGGATTTCTGTGACAATATTTATTTGTGAGTATGTATGAGTTGCCTTAAGTGTAGTTGTTTTCTTTTTGTTCCAAATTGTAATAGCTAACTACTTACATGTACTTAATCAAAACTATCTTTTTCTTATTTTTGTATAACACTTTCGTTATTTTGAAATGATCTTTCTTTTTTTAAGATTTTAGAAAATTTCCCCAGGGAACTAGCTGAAGCTGCTATTTTGGAATGTTAGAATACTCTAGTCCAGGAATGGAAATCAGATTTTCATATGTCAAGGCATAGGTGTGTGCAAATTCGAAATTTGTTTTTTGTTTTTGTTTTTTTCCTAAATTTTCATCACTTTTGATGGCTATTTCTTAGTACTCTGTGTAATTGTCCCCCCTTCCACAGTCTGCATTTAGGGCAATCAGAAAGATATCTCTTTTACTGATACTCCCCTAAGGCCAAGCTTTTATGTTTACATATATAATCTACAATTTTTTTCTGTTTTCTAACACATTAATTACATTTTTACCTTTACTTCTTATTTACTTCTGCTTTCTGACAGCTTTCTTAAACATTTCCTAGCTCCATATGAATAATTCATGTATTTAAAAAATATTCAAAGCTATTACTAGACGTGTACATACATAATGATAAAAGTGTTTCAAGCCACTTCTCAGCAGTGCTTCGGTTATACCTATATTTTCTGATAGACTTTCATTATTGCTATTTTTGGGATCATGCTGGTCCATCTGTATTTCCTTATGGACCTGAAGTTTTTCTGTTTTGCTCTGTTTCATGCAGAGCATTTGAATTTCTAAATGAAATTACCTGTTGCTTCTAAATTATGTCTTTGTTTCAATTTTCATTTATTAATATTAGATAGTTTTGTATGGGTAATTTTTGGTTCGGTGGTTTATTGAGAATTTCTGGTGGGCAAATATATAATTCATCTTCATGAATCATACATGGGCACTTGGGAAAACAGATATTGTTTTCTTCCCTATTTTTTATTTATTATTCTTTGAAAACTTTTTATTGAAGAACTGTAACAGGGAGTAGATACACACATCAACAAATTATAATAATAACCACAAATTTCTCAACCAGCACAAGAAATAAAATACCATCCAATGTACCTTGTCTTTATCAATGTTGGGTTATCTTTAGGAGTTTCCTAGATAATTTATCTAAAACAAAATATGGAATTATATATAATCATATGGCTCTGATACCGAGGACTCAATATTATGGAGCACCAAATGATTGAAGTATAGGGTCAGTTCCTCTGGGGACAGGTTTGAATCAGGACTCCCAGTTACTAAGATGCAATCCTTCCAAGACTCAACCATAGCTCCTGGAGTTTGCCACACACAAAGCCACCTTCATGACATTAATATTGCATATACCATTCGAGATGATTCTCCTAGCTAGGAAAAATGAATGAAATCATCTGAAAGTCTGTATTGTAATAAGGTGGTCCCCAGGAAAAGGAAAAGTTCCAGAATCCCGGTCCCGCCCTAAGGGAAGTAAAGCTGAGCAGGGATAAGAAGATGCTAGAGAGAGAAGACAGGAGGGGACAGAAGGAAGGGAAGAAGAAGGAAGCAAAATAGACAGCAGCAAGAAGATGTGAAAAAACACATGGAGCAGAAAAACATGTAAAACACTGTGCTCGCTTCTTGGTCTTAAACTATTTGGAACAAATGTAAGTAAGAGACCCGTGGGGAACTTAATAATAGCAGCTTTTATCTTAATTTTAATTTTGCTCTTTTCCTCCCAAATTTGTGTAACTCTTTCTAACCCTTTTCTATAAGTGTCCACTAAAATGTCCTTTAAACTTATGGCAGACTTTTGGTCCTTGCTTTAAGCCAATCCTATTTAGCTGAACTTTTACCCTCAAAAAAAAAAAAAAAAAACTTTAAATACTTAACTTAATAACTATATTCTTTGTCTTTTCTGTATTGTTTCCTAATTATATTAAAATTCCTTTCCATTAAAAGCCTTCTATGTTTGTCTTAATGTGGCAAAAGGCAAAACCCATTTAAAAAAAATAAGTTTAAAGGTTCCGGGTGCCACTCTCACTGCCCTATAACAACATGATTGCCTAAGTCCATGACTCTCTTGCGTGTACCGTCATCTGTGTCGTCTAAATACAGTAAGACTGTGGCAGATGGATTGGTATTAATTTCAGGGGGTGGTAAGGGGAGGAGTGGTAGCAATGCCAATGTAAGAGTAGGTTAGCATGAGAACGGTCATCTTAAACTCCGAGAAGCCATTTCACTGAGTATGTGACTTGGGGAAGGGGAAACTAGGTAATCTTGAGGCACCAGAATGTTGGGGAGGGGGACTCGAGGAAGAAGGAACCAAGTAATCAGGAAAAGGGAGGTCATACCTTAGGGACCAGATGTTTTGGCTGAAAAGCTTATCTTGTCAGACCACCAGGATGGGGCACAAAGCAGAAAAATGTATAGCTGTGGAAAATTACTGTGAGTTGGATGGCTTGGAAAATGCTGTATAAACCCTGGTCTTTGAGTGCTCGGGGTCCTTGTTGAAACCTGCTGCGTTGGGCAGATACTTGGACCCCAGCTAGCTGGAAATAAAACCTTGTTGTGTGACTTGCATTATCGTGAGTGTTCTCTGTCCATTTGAGGGGAGGTCAGTACTGGACTCTAACACCCAGGAAGCCTCCGGCCTACAGTGCAGACCGCATAGTGCTGATGGGAAAGGAGAAGGAAGAAACAGGAGTAATGATTCTCATTACATCACCACCAAATTAACCCTCTAGCTCCTGCATGGGGTGGGGGTTGACCCTAAAGAATGGCTGTAGTTTTAGCCTGAGGAGTAAGAGAAATCACACCTGCAACAATGAACTTGGAACCTTTGTTAGAACAGATGAGGTCCATGGTTTGTCCTCGCTCCATGGGGCAAATATATATTTTCCTTACCCCAGTCAGAAAAAGGGAAGTAGAAACAGTTTACACTGACATGAAGCAGACAAAATATCCACTTTCAGTGCTGCCCAATTCCACTTTAACTCGTCAGGCCTGTGTAGTACCAGTCAGATGAGCCCATGATTCTGAGTATTACCCCTAATATGGATGACTCAGTAGCTTAGCCATACCTTTTTGATTGAGAAGGGGAACTTTAACAGAGTGGTCCCCAGGAAAGGGGGAAGTTCCAGAACCCTGGTTCCGCCCTAAGTGAGGGGAGTTGAGCAGGGAAAGAAGATTCTGCAGAGAGAACAGAAGGAAGAGAGGAAGAAGGAAGCAGGATGGAGAGCAGCAAGGAGACCTGGAGGAGGCATGTGGAACAGAGTCACATGTGAAGAAATTATGCTTGCTTCTTGGTCTTGGACTGGTTGGAGCAGATGTGGGTGAGAGACCCGTGGGGAGGTTAGCAATGGCAGCTTTCATCTTGATTTTGATTTTGCTCTTTTCCTCCCGGATTTGTCTGACTCTTTCTGACCCTTTTCTATGGGTCTCTACTGAAAGGTCCTTTAGACTGTGGCAGGCTTTTGGGCCTTGCTTTGGGCCAATCCTATTTGGCTGGACTTTTACCCTCAAGGAGTTGGGTCACTTTGGATGCTTGACTTAGTAACTATGTTCTTTGTCCTTTCTGTATTGTACCCTAATTGTATTAAAGTTCCTTTCCATTAAAGGTTTTATGTGTTTGTCTTAATGCAGCGGATGGCAGAACCCATTCAGAGAGGGCAGGTTTGGGGGTTCTGGAGTGCCCCTCTCTCTGCCTGTAACAAAATCACGCTAGAAATCTGAGAGTTCAGTTAAAAACTGTGCTGGAGATCATCCCTAGAGCGTTCAGCCCATCTACTTTGGGCTGTTTTTAGGATTCTGGTGGTCAGGTGAATGCTGGCATTTTAGCCTCCCAGCCTTTTGTGTGTTCTCCCACTGAGAAGGAAGTAGGATGTCACATGTTAATTTTATTCTGTTACAAAGACGTGTGTTTCATGTGTGTGAAGATAGCTTCTGCCTATATCCAAAGAGACATAAATATACCAAGTTCCAGAATGACTGAATGAGGTAAGGACTCCTCCCTTGGTGGAGGCTGCATTGCAAGCAGGCAATATGGTGGAAAATATGATCTGGAGTCCTGTGCTACCACAACTATCAATAAGGGAAAATAAGTGATATGGGGTCGTGACAAGTCATTTCTATTTCCTTCTGTCACAAACTCCCTACTAAGCATCAGCTATGAGGCTAACATATTATTAGACAGTTGACTGCTATCCCCTGAGGTAGAGAATGCCTGGTCATAGATTATGGGAGAATATTACTTGTCTCCTAACAACCATCCACCATTGTTCCTCCAGAAATGCCCCTCCTTTCCTTCGGGCACTCCTGTGAGAAACCCTTATTTGAACTCCTTTTGCCCTGAAGTGGAAAGGTGTTTTCTATACAGATGAGGAGTTCTCAGGGGACAGAAGCTCACTCACACCTGCCTCTTCCACCACAATCTAGAATAGTATTTTCTGACCAGAAGTGAAGAGAGTCAAGTGATGACCCAAGATAATTGAAAGAGAAAGAGTACAACCAAATAAAGTCTTTCTCAGCCAACCCCTTTCCAAAGGCTTGTGTCTGCTTCTTAAATGATCTAGCTATGACTGCCATCCCAGGAGTCTCTCAGAACTTTACCTTGGTCTCTCAGATACATAACGCTCATTTTCACATGGGAGGCATCTTAAGACATGTATTTTATGGACAGAGCTAAAACCTGAGAAAATTTCGACTTCAAATATGTCTTACTTAAAATGGCTCAATTTACATAACCCAATGAGATGAGTCTCTTCCAATCAGTGTGAACATTTAAATCACACCTTCATCTGTGCGGAGGATAAACAAATGCAATAAGGAAATGAATAAAAAGTGATCTCTACAAAATTCTGCAATGCTGAGCTACTCAAATGAAATTTGTTTACAAGAGAATATATTTCATCCTTTAATATAAGGACAATATCCTCCTTTATATCTCAATCAATGACACACAGGAGATTAGTGACATTTATCTTCCCCTTTGCAGAGATTAATTAGCTTCTTAGGTTTTGCTTCACTATGTTGACTTCTTTTAGACAATTGCTAGATAAATTTTACTATACAGATATAAATTATTACAACTCTATTGTTTCAAGTAAAAATATTTATGACAAGAGTAAATTAAATATAGATAAGAGCCATAATTTTTATTTGAGTCAATATATTGACTAGAACTATAAAAAATGTCTGACACATTTTGGACCTTAAATAAGTGATCATCGTCCTTCTAGTAATGTTACCGGGAATAGTTTCTAGGAGGTATACTTTAAATACAAAGAGTTGAGTAAGGCACATATAGTACAATAAACCCAAATTTTATGTAATTTTTTTCCTGCAGTTATTTTTTGAGTTATGTGATTACAAAAATCCAGAGTGGGAAGGTACACACATGAAATATTGAAGCAAAATCACGAAACTAATGTATTTTCTTCCTTGTAATAAATCTGTAGCTGGAACATCTAATAACTAAAATTCCAAATTTACTCTCTATAACAAAGAAAAACATTTCACTTGGAATCATAAGCATGAACAGAAATGTACAAAAGATGAAGAAAAATCCATCTATACTGGTCCCCTTGTGTAGCATTAGTAACATCTCCAAAACAATGTATTGTAAGGAAGAAATTACTGGAAGAGTAAATAAGTAGTATAAGAATTGCATGAATAATTCAAAAAATTTCAGATGATAACTCCGTATATTGGGAGGGGAAATTAAGAATAAAGGTTGACACTGCATTATTAATTCAGTTTTTTCTTCCTCAGACATTTTATAAGACCACATTTTCTGGTTTCATTTATTTTCTAAGAATACACTAATTTATGTTCTGTAACAGAATGGTTGAGATTAAGATGGATTTTTTTTTAGACAAAATTTAGGAAGTGAAACAAACTATTTTTTTTCCTGATAAGAGTCTGCTAGCCATTATGGACTTCGGTCTCTTTAGGACAGGCTAGGATAATGCTGAAACCTGTACCATCACTAGCTGAGTCTGTAATGAGCTATAAAGAGGCGCGAGTTCTCAGGAAGACAGCGTATTTATTGCCTGAAGATTCTAATTGGACAGAAGTCTTCGCTTCCTATGTTTGCAAAGGGAGCGCTATGTTGAATAGAAACATATTTGCAGCTCTACTCACTGGACAATATGTTCTTTGACACATATGCAGAAGAACCTTGAGTTGAAGATTTTAGTGAAGCTGACATTTTCTTCTCTAGCTTTCTGTGCTTTGGGGCTGTTTTATTTTCACTTGTGAAAGACACACTTTCCTTTAGACAACTTTCCCTCTTCATGCTTCATAATCAATCATTCAATACTAGTCCACTATCTCCAGATTAGAGTTCAGTTTTTCAATCCTTAGAATTTCAATGGTGAAATATTACACCTACATGTAAATACTTTGGCTCTTGGTGATTATAATCGCAAAATCTTCCTGCTGAATTTACGTTCACTTGTCAAATTCCTTCAGCTTCTTTCCCTCTCTCTGTGATCATTTGGTGGGACAATTTGTTCATAATTCAGACTTTCATAGAGGTGGTGTTTGAAATATTGTGAAGGTACTAAATGTCACTGAAAATTACACTTTGAAATGCTTATTTTTGTGATATGTGAAATTCATCTAAATAGCCAGTAAAAACAAATTAAATGAATAAATGTCTCTTCCAAACTTAACTAATTTGGAAGCAGAATCTTAGAAAGGTAATACTTTCTAAGGGGAGGTCATAGCATATCAATAGTTTTAAAATGAATGGGGTTTTTTTTATTAAAATATTTTAAAATTTACATATACTTGCCATTAAGTGTAATCCCCATGTAGTCCCCATCACCATCTCACCAGTGCACCATCACCTCAGTCCCTCGTGCTCCCATCTTCCCTCAACCCTCCCCCTCCCC
>JAGFMF010011484.1:2871669-2928212 GCA_019455555.1 Galemys pyrenaicus | reverse complement strand
ACCCTCCCCCTCCCCTCCCCACCAGGTGTCCCCAGTCTGTCCTTGTCTCCTCATTTTTGGTTTCTGTGTCTTTATTGCTGTTATTGTTATTATTATGATGGTTCTTATTCCTTTCCTTGATCCTCCTTTGGTTCCCTTATGTTCCTCCTAGGGGAGGAACCATCTGGTATTTTTCTTTTGCCTTCTGTAAAATGAATGGGTTTTTGATTGGGGATAATGACAAAAGTACATTTAGTTGGCTTTTATCTGTGCACATTCTAGTTTGGCCATATGACTTAACCCAAAGGTGTTTTCCCTATCATAGTGCCACAGCTATGCAGGACGGGGAGAGATAGAGAGAGACAGAGAGAGAGAGGGAGGGATGGAAGGAGATTCATTGGCCTTCATTAAACAAATACGAGAAAAGAAACATGAGTATATAAGTAGTTAAATTGAATTTGTTCTGATCTGAGAGGTTTATGTGTTTTTGGAAGCTAAAAAGTAATTTTTGCAATGATTTTTTTATATCTGTCAGTCTACCCACACGCACACACGCACACACGCACACAAACACTACTTTCACCTTTACTCGATCTTACTGATTAGCATTAGCCTGGCATCCTGCAAACTGATCATTTGTATTCAAAATCAAAAATTATGCGTAAAAGAAAATTGCATCCTACAATGTTTCAGATCATATATAATGAAAATGAAGCGTTTTAAAGACATAAAGGAAAAAACTTTACTGCTGGGTTATTACAGTCATCTAGGAATGAAAGACAAAATTCTCTGGAAAGTCGAGAGACAAAGGAGACACTATGTCTACTTTAGGAATTTGAAGGTTGGAGGTCCTTAGGTTAAACTCTGCATTCAGGAGGATTAATGCTGCAACTGATAATATTGATTTCAAAAAACACAAAGCTGGTGATTTAAACTCAAATAAAAATGTATATGGATTTTTAGAAAATATACGTAGAATGAAATACATTGACTTAGTATTATCATTCAATACATATGAAGCGATGTAGACACGGATGCCAGAATGGTTAAATTAAAATCGCTGCCTGATCTATGTTACTCCTTGAGGCTTCCTGTCTTCGCTCAATGTAATGGCACAGACGCTGCGCTTATGCCAAACAGTTGGCAGCTAATTTGGACCCAAACTTTGCCTTGGTATCATAATTTCCGATCTCTGACAAGAATATAATTTTATCATTGCCTTAAAAATAGAAGCCGGCCACCAATTGCCTTCCTGCTGATGTTGAGACAATAGATTTTGCTGGTTGAACCTGTGGGTTAGACTATCACCATGTCCCCTTTTAAATGGTCTTTTAGAAAAAAAGCCACAAAAAGCTCAACTTCAGCAAAATGCTGCTGTCAGAATTTTATTCACACTAAGTGGCCTCAGCATGTCTCTGCTTTCCTGTGGGAACTGCAATGGCTCCCTGTCAAATACCAAATTGATTTTCAAATTGCTTGGATGGCTTTGGAGGCAGAGCAGTCGGGAGCAGTGTGTTTATCCGAGTCAGTGTCAGAACAGGAGCCGGGTGCCTTCCAGCGGGTGTGAACACGTTCCCCGCCTCCCAAGCACAGGAGAGGTTGAAAGCCACAGGTTGGACATTTGCACCTGCCCATATGCTGCTCGGAACTGGGTCATCAGCTGTCAGAGACATGCTTGGAATACTCAGTGTGCGTGCTGGCAACGGGAGCGCATGTAGAATATGCATGTTCTGACGGACAACCTTCCAACTTTAACAAATGCCTTGAGAGTGTGCTCGTTGCTACTCAGATTGGGACATAGAAACATTCATCTGCACAATCAAGGATCTAGGAGAAATAAAAGTTGCCCAATTTAGCTGGTCGCTTTCATAGTTTGAACTTTTGAAAGAGCACAGAGGATAAATGAACCGAAGTTGAGAAGTTTCTGAGATTCATGTTCTAAGACCATCTTTATTTTCATTGTGCCCATAGCAGTTAGTTGTTCAAAACACACAGTGTGAAAATTTCACCTCTGCAGACTTCAGATACACACACAAGGTTATCGTGTTCACCCTGTAACCTTAGTTTGAGCTATGTCTATTTTTTTAAAAGATCTATTTATTTATACATACAAGAACTGGGGTGCAAGCCAGAGTCCTGGGAGGTGAGAGGATTCACCAGAGACAGAGTGGGGAGCAGAACAGGCAGTTCGACTGAAACACACTGCTGAGGGAGCAACAGGGAGACAGGAGGGGGTCTGCTGAGCCATGTGGGTTATCTCCCTGGCCGGGGATCGAACTCGCGCTGCTATGCGGCAGCTGTTTCACAGTGCAGCACTCAATCTGCTGAGCGACCAGGGAGGCTCAGAAACACTTTTTAAAAAGCATTGACCTTCTGGCAAACTTAGTGTAATATGCACATTTCTTTGTAATTCTGCACACTTGAAACATGCAATTTTATAATGCAGTGTTACTTCAGATGAAAATGTATATATATTTTACATTTATGCTAATAGGGAGCCAAAACCATAATATCCAGAGGAGAGAAATTATTTAATTCCTGCTCATTCATAAATTAGTCTTTTTTCTTATTGTCATTTGTTGTAGAGATGGCCTTGTGCTGAGAAAGCATGATTTGAGCACATCTTATAGGGTGGGAATCAAAGTGATGGCTTTTGAATTCTTACTCTACCTTTGACTAATTTGGCAGCAAAGAATTAGCAGGGGGATCATAATAAGACCCTGAAGGGCAGATTGGCAAGCAGTTAGGGGTAACTCAGCAAGAAGAAGGGAGAAGGTAGATAAGCAAACAATTAAGGGCTGGGATGAGGGTATGAACAATTGCTAATCACAATGTGCCATAGGATTTCTGTGAATACCAAAATATCAGGGAGTCTGAGCTAGTCACAGTGAACAATGGAAGCCACAGTTTGGCCTGGGAACTGAAGCAAAAATATGTAGTCTTTATACTCTTGAATAAAGTGAAAGTAGCAGTTTTGACTGACCTTTGGTATATATGCAAATCAAAGAAATAAAAAAGTTCTGTGTATTTTGGGTAAGTACTTACACTCTCTGTCACATTTAATACTGAGATGTTTAAGTACATAGTGCCAAATGCTTAGGCACATACCTGGAATAATCATATGCCCTCATCCACATCACTTATTATCATGAATTTTGTTAATAATTAACTCTAAAATTATAGAGGAAATTATCTGGTAGATCACTTGAAAGATAAAATACTTAGAAAATAGTTCGTTTCAGTCTATAATATAGGAAACAACACAGTCTACTATACAAAACATATTTATTCAACTGACTCACAACCTTTCTTAACAGGGAAGGTACTGCAGCTACAAAATCATTACTAAAATCTTTATCTTTTTTATTTTTTTTCTTAATAGAGGGATTATATCCTGCAAAACTATCCATTTGGTGAAGTCGATTTCCATGCATTTTTTAGAAGATCAGAACACATTTCTCTACTTAACAAGAGGAAATTGGGGAAGCAGATGAAACATGAAATTGAATCTCATAAGAGATAAAGGGAACAATTACAGTAAAATCACTACGAGGTGGATTCAGGAGTCAGAGTCACAAACAGTATTGGCAGGAAAATCGTCTTAGGAGAACTGTGAAAAAATATATTGACAAACAATGGATGAAAAACTCCTTTACAAAGGTTTTTGCATTTGTATTTCCTTTTTAAAAAAGATTGATTTATTCATGCATAGAAGAACTGGGGTACAGGCCAGAGGTGTGAGAGGAGTCACCAGAGACAGAATAAGGAGTAGAACAAGCAGATCGACTGAAATCCACTGCTGAGGGGAGCAGCGGGCGAGACAGGAGAGGTCTGCTACACCATGTGGCTCTGTTAGGGGGAAAAACCCTCCTAAATAAATTACACAAATAAATTATAAACTTCAACCCCCATTCCAAACCTACAAGATCCAAAAACTACAAATCCCATAAAGTTACTATCAAAAAGCAAATCACTGGGACCTGAGGGTGGAGTTAAGCAGCCAGGCTGAGTATAAAAACAAACACATAGGCCTTAGGGGGTCGCTTTTTTCCTAAAAAACCAGCTCAGCACACTGTTAAGTTCCAGCTCCAAAAAACTAGTATAATATTTACAGATCTATAGCCCTCGCTTCCCCTTGCGTTATTCACTACACCATTTCCCCTTCCCTTATAAATAAAACCCTTTATTAACCTTTATTATGTGTGCCTGCAGTTGGGGCATTATAAGTACTATTCAAGCGCACAGGTAAAAACCCAGTCAAGCAAACCCATTTTATATTAAAGTTGCCCTGTAACAGGTCCCCTCCCTTCCCGGGGATCGAACTCCTGCTGCAGTGGCTGCAGATAGCTTCATAATGCTGTGACTTAACCCCTTACACCCGCAGGGAGACCCTGCATTTGTATTTTCTAGATTGAATTTTAATGGCATCTGTGAGTTACATTTTTCTTCCACTGAGGTCTTTCAGAGCTATTACTTTTACTTCATTTACCAGTGTAAAGAGTACATATTTTCCTTTTGTTTGCCACTCCAAATCATGGTGTCCCTTGTGCACTGCAGACTAGCAGCAATCTTCCCAGATTTTGGTGCTCACTGTATTCCTATAGTACATCATTTGTACAGATGTGAAATTAGGAATGTAAATATGTGAACAAGTTTGCATGAGGGAAGCTCTACTTGATGCATGCTTGTGACTGAACAGTCCTCTCAGGAAGTGCCAACCTCACCCATAGGTCACAGAATCCAGTTTTTGGGTCTAAGACAATAATCTCTTGTTTCTCACAGAATCTGCTGTTTTTCTGTTTACGTCAGTGAGGGAGCCCTGACCTACTGTCATGGGAGATGCTTGATGAGTTAGTGCATTTCTCTCCCATATGCTTCTGGACAGAGGTCCCAAGTGCACGTACAGTTTTCCTCAGTTTGCTAATTCAGACTTTAATCTGATCACTACACATCTTCCTTGGGGTTTTTCACCTTTTCTATGATTGCAACCATGGGGCCATGTCTATGCTGCAGAATGCAGACATGGAAGGAATGATGTGCAAAGGTCATTGTCTGCTGACTCAATGCCTTGGGTCAGGGATAGAACACCCTTTCTGTATCCCTTGTCAGGGGTTCATGCCCGAGTGACTGAGCAATGAGTCTCCCTGTGTCCGTGAGGAGTGGTAGGTGAAGGAGTTTTCACACACAGCTATAGTCTCTGCCACCCCATTAATTTTCTTAATTTTCCCTATGATAAATGGTCTCATTTGGAGTTTCAGGTATTATTAGCAGTTCTCAGGAAGGGAAGTATACCATCCCAACATTATGTCATCAATTACTAGGTAACATTCATGTCAAAATGAAGTGAAGCAGATGTGATCCCCTTACTGGTTACCCCTGCAGGAAAGAGAGGTACCTGGGAAGCAGGAAGGCAACAGGGGTACAGGGCAGGTGGGAATGTTCACGGCGTAAGGAAAGGTGGCCGACCAAAACTGCTAACAGGATCTGGTTACCTAGAAAGATGGAAGCTTTCCTGTCCACTAAGTATGCTTGCACCATGCCAGAGGTGACTTTTTTCCATATTGCTGACTCTAAACTTAACCGAGAATATAGAGAAACAAGAGTATCATTAAACTAAAACAACCTACCGAAGACAGAGAGATGAGGTGGTAATCTCTGCTATGTCATATGAGGAACACTAGCTGGGATATGACTTACAGAAGGGAAAAAGGTTGCATGAGGGCATGAAAAAATTTTCAGAAGGACATATATTGCTGTTTCTGGGTCTCAAGAAACCTAGATTCTTGAGTCAGAAAAATCTTAGCTTGATTTAGTAAGTATACCTTAAGATACATGAGGGACTGATGTAGGTGGTGACAGGAAGTCCTTCAGCTCTCCTCCTTCCAGGCACATACCAAACATACATCTACAGTCAGAGGACTGCCTTATTAAGAGATATAGAAGCTAGCAGAGCGACCCCTACAGGTGGGGTGAAAGAGACAATAGTTATGTTGAAATAAGAAGGAGCAGCTGAGACTCATGCCTTAAATCTCATACTGACAGTGTCATATAATGGGGGTGGAACCCTAATTTCTCCCTGAAAACCAAAGGGGTTTGATTGTATATCAAGCCTCCAGTTTTTAAGAGGAAAATGTTTCTAACACATTCTAGCACAACATCACTTATTTTCAAGGATATGCAAATGAAATCTACAATGAGGTACCGCATCACGCATATTACAATGGTTATTATCAAAAGGACAAATAATAATAAATGCTGGCTAGGATCTGGAGAGAAGGGAACTCTCTTGCACTATTGGTGGGAAAATAACAACCTCTCTGGAAAGCAGTATGGAAGATAATCAAGAAGTTAAAAATAGAAATACCAAGTGGTCCAGCAATCCCATTTCTGGGTATTGACCAAAGGAAATGGATCTGTTTCTTTAAGAGGTAGTTGCATTTCCATATTTATTGCAGAATTAACCAAGCTTGGAAGCAACCTCACTATCCATGACAGATGGAGAAAGAAACCACTGCCAAATATGTCATCGAGACGTTTCCCCAATTTGTCAAGGGTATTATTAATATGCCAGTAAAGTTGTTATGTCAATGCAGGTCTTCATTGTATGTTTTAGTTCCTTCACCTTTCTTCCTCAGTCACACCCTTCCTTAACAGTTGAACTTTCATGCCACACCATGCTCACATCTCTACTGCCTTCAGATCATTTTTATGAGGCTCAATAACAATCATAGCTTATCTCTGTAAGTAGCAATCGACCCTGTTTAATAATACAGGACAACTTATGGAATGTGTTTCTCAATCAGATTTGTGCTTCTGTCTTCACTGTAGATTTAATACTGAGTGACAGTGATTTCGTGACGCTGTAGATACAGATACAAACGTCTCAGTAAAGTAAAATATTTATGTAGTAGTTCTCCAGAAAAAATCTTTATTCTCTGAAATGCTTTCCTCTATTCTACCCCTTGGAACAGTGATTGTCTTATAGTCATTATATCCACCTTGTCTCTAAAGATCTAGTGATGCCATTTGAGATCTTTGAGAATTTTATCACCCCTGTTGAAAATAGGGAGCCTAGTTTCCCAATAGTGTCCAACATCAGCTGAGGCCATAGCTGACCTAAACAGGAGTGTGCTGCACACTTATCAGCTCACCAATTGCAAGGCTATTTGAGTTGCTCAAGACTGGGATATTGGGGCCTCCCTGGTGGCGCGGTGGGTTGAGTGCCGCACTGTGAAGCATGTGTGGCACAGCAGGGCACGAGTTTATTCCCAGTCAGTGGGGGGGGGGGGGGGCACACATGGTGCAGGAGACCTCTCCTGCCTTGCCTGCTACTCCCCTCAGTGGTATGTTTCAATTGATTTGCCTGTCCTGCTCCATGCTCTGTCTCTGATGGGTCCTCTCACCTTCCACGCCTCTGGCCTGTACCCCAGGTCTTGTATGCATAAATAAATCTTAAAAAAAAGGACTGGGGTGTCTTATAGTATAGGGGACAGGGTCGTGAACCGCGCCTAAAAGATGGCGCCGACTTCCGCTTCTGACCGGGTGATGGCTAGAACAAACATCTCCTTATTAGGTTGGCGGTTTAGTCTGGAATGTGTTTTGCCTTTGTAGGTAAATTGGCATTCACCACGTGGCTTCCTCGGGTTGGTGACACAGAAACCTGAAAAACTGGGAACGGGGCTCTGGGGAGGAGGGATGGAGCAGAAACGCATGAAAGATAGACAATAGAAAATTCCTGAATAAACTGCTTAAGGAAGAGTCGTGAGTTGTCGTCTTTCTCGCTGGACGAGACAGTCGCAACATTATAGGTTCTCTTGCACAATAGACCCAATCTGGGGGACCCATATTGTGATTTTTTTCATCACTCTATACTCTGCCAAGAGATTCTCTCACCACATTTCCAAACTTCCAGGACCACTTAAGAAATGTCTGATTTCTGGCACTATAGAGAGTAGGTTAAATTCTAAAGCAAAGGAGAGTTCCCCTACACATATCAACAAATCTTATTAAGAGCAACGTTCTGATTTTCTGTTGTTCTGTAACTCTCATGGCTCACTCAAAAGCATCCTGCCCAAGTCACTGATGACTAACCCTACAGCCACCCTTCTTGACTTGCCACTTTGTGTACAGCTTTCGTCACAGTAGCTGAGATTTGGCCTAATCATTGGGGTGGAGGGCCAAAGAGAAGAGGAGGAGACAAGCTTGAGAGGAAAGCATTGTCTTGCAAACCGTCTGTCTCACAGTTTCAGAGAAGTGACCTAGCCTGTGAGTGACCGACTGTGAGTGGGATAAGGCACTGTTAGGAGCCAACCCAGAGTTCTGGGTGCTGTGTTCATGCTTAGTAAGCACATGAACTCGGATCTTCTGACCTGTTACGGAGCAGCTTCTGGGCATGACACAAATGAGAGAGAAAGATTTAGAGTGTGTTCTCAGTATAGTAGGTTGCAAGCTGAGCGTTGGATTTGAAATACATGACTAGCCAGATATGCCTCAAAGAGTTTAAACAGCATCGTGAGGAAGATAAAACCTCACACGTGAGAATGAATTTTGCCTGCTGCAGAGAAAAAATAGGGACGGCATGAGAATGACCTTTAGTTAATCCAAAAGATACCTTTGTAATAGGAATTGGATGTGCAGACTGAAATCTCCAAGTGAATGAATTAAAATTAATGGGTAGATGAACCAAAAGAATACCTGCACCCCTATGCTTATTGCAGCACTATTTATCATTGGTAAGGCCTGGAAAAAACCCAAGTGCCCAAAAACAAATGACTGGATCAAGAAGATGTGGTCCATATACACAATGGAATACTCTTCAGCAATCAAAAAAGACAAACTAGAGTCATTTGTAGAAACATGGATGGAGCTAGAAGAGATTATGCTCAGTGAAATAAGTCAGAAGGCAAGAGAAAACTATTGGATAGTTTCACTTTTAGGAGGAATATAAAGGGAAAAAAAGGCTCAAAGAAAAGAACAGTAACAGTAAGGAAAATAAAAACACAACAAGAACAAAAAGACAAAGACAAATCAAAGGCAGCTTGTGGGGGGAGGGAACTGGGATAAAGGCAGAAACTGCACAAGAGCCTGAGGTGATGGTGCACTGGTGAAATGGTGGTGGGAATTCCATGGGAACTACAACTGATGTCAAATATATATAAATTATTTTTTAATGAATGGGTAGAAATTATAAGGAGAAAAATTCTGATTCAACAGGGCAATATTTGATAGAAAATGACAGAAAAAAATTAACTAAAGTTTTGCTAGGATATATTTATACTCAACACCTTGGGTGCACTTAAACAGAAATGAGGTGGACATTTGCCAAATACATTGAACAAATATATGCACCTCATGAAGGAAAATGCTGAGAAAATAACATTTAATTACATGGTCCTGCTAATATGATTAACTCATTATTACATTTAGAGGAATATTCAGAAAAAGGAAATGTTAACGCTTATGTCTTTATTAAGATGATTTGTGTTATAATGCATGTAATACTTTCATTAAAAAAACTAATTTATAACATCAAAACAGCCTGAAGGGCTGGATTCATTTATAAAAATAAATATCTAATGATACAGTATTTTCTTACATTCAATGCTGATAAGATATATTGATGTGTCCTCATTTTACCTTTTATTAGAAATTTATTTTTGGATTTTCATTAATTATAATGTAACATAAACTAAACCAGCATTTACTTATTTTGTTCTGTTTTTATGAAATTTGGCTATGGGAGAAATGGCAGAATAGATCCGTACTAATTAAGTATCCATAGAACATCCAGATAAGCACAGCACTGTACCCACAAAGTATAAGGTTTTAGCTGGCACTTTAAGTCTTTAAAAGACTTCCCTCTTAAACTAGTTGGACCTGGAATTTCATTTGCAAGAGCCACTTGTGACTTTCATTTACTGTGAGGTGAGTTCCTTGCTCAGCAAAGAGACTATCTGGAGCACCTGCGAGTGGGTAAGGGATTCTACCTGTCCACAGAGGTTGACTTCTGCAGACTGACTGGGCTCTTCCACCTCCACCCAAATCCACATGCTGAATTCATAGCCCCAAATGTGATGGTATGTAGAGATAAAACTTAGGGGAGAAAATAGGTTTAGAGGAGACCATCAGGATGTGGCAAGAGATGTGATGGAGTTTGCTTTTTGCCTGCATGCTCACTCATTCATGTTCATTCTCTCTCTCTCTCTCTCTCTCTCTCTCTTGCTCTCTCTCTCTGCCCCCACATACCTATTGCTGATGATCCAAGAATAATTACTAATAATAGCAATGCCCATATCTATATTCATTATTGTACTAATCCAAGCCTTCACCATAGCTTTAGCAATATAATCCTACTCCCATATCATATACATTAATCAACATAAACTAATGTACACTATTCATATTAGCTATAGTGAACCTAGCCGTGTACTCTAGTCTCTCATGGGTTTGAGCTTCATATTCAAAGCAGGCATTAATTGGAGCACTGGGAGCGGTAGGACAAACAAATTCATATGAAATAACACTAGCAATTATTCTACTATCTTTCCTTTATACTCTCAACATCAATTATTAGCCAAGAATATACATGATTAATTATTCCTGCCTGGCTACTAGCCATAATATGATTTATTTTAAACCAAGAGGAAGCCAACTGAGCTCCATTAGATCTAACAGGAGGATGAGAACTTTTTCTGACTTTCAAAGCAGCAGGCCAATTTGCCCCACTTTTTGCAGACTATGTCAACATTATTATAAACATTTCACAACAGTCTTACTGTTAGGAGCAATTAACATTCCCTATGCACCAGAAGTATATTCAATCAACTTTATTGTCAAAACTCTCTATTTACTTCCTGTGAATTTGAGAATCTACCCACAATTCTAATATGATTGACTTATAAATCTCTTTAAAAAATTACCATTAACACTAGCACTCTGCATATGACACCTGTCATTACCCAGAATCCTACCCAGCACCACGTCACAGACATTAGACATATATATACCTGATGAAAGAATTATTCTGATGGAGTTATTATAATAAATTTCAGAGGTTTAAGTTCACAGTGATGAAACTACTTTTGAGAACACAAAAATCTCTTTGCTGTTTTGTTGCACCAAAGGTCAGTCAAATAGTCTCTGAGACTCACAGTCCAAAGATGTTAATTTATATCCTTCCTGTACTGGGAAATCACTGTATTTATTATCTCATCATTAGTTCAGGGTTATAAAAGCAATAACAAGCTCACACTGGTTAATAATCTGAACTGGTTTCAAAATAACATACAATTAAAAAGGTGTGATCCTGTATTTTGAATCCTATATAGTGTTGTAAACCAGTGTTACCTTAAAAAAAAAATTAAGAAATTTGACAAACCAAAATAATTAGCCATTCTTCCAGTCTAATTAAAATGATTCAACCTATGATGCATAGAAGCATCTACTAAATATTCTAACACATTATACTACCCATACTTTAATAAGTGTCATTAAAATAATATACTGTGACCAGCGAACAACTACACAAATGTTTAATCCAACAACATCCATTCTAATAGCAACAGCATGAGTCACAAATACTTGAACTATCCCCAGTTTATTTTTGAGTACCTAAAGTTACATCAGGCCAAATTTTATTAACCTGACAAAAATTTGCACCAGTCACAATATTATATCCAAATTGGTCATCCATCAGCCTAGATAAGCTATTCATACACCAGTTTTACTTACCATGGTAGAATGATGAGAAGGACTTAACCAATTCAAGTACCAAAAAATATATTTCTTATTTAGCCACAGCTCATGAGTCAGAAACAGCTATTATGACTTATAATCCAATGGTAATCCTAAACTCGTTAACTTTTATTATGATAAAACTCACTATGCTATACTAATTATATGTAATATGTTTACTACATTATCACTCTACATATGAAACAAAATACTCTTTGTTACCACACTTATCCTCACCATATTATTATAATTAACATATTTCCCTGGAGTCCTTCATGGAGACAACATTAAATGTTTACCAGCCTTATATAGATTTCATTTTCCTATTTACAGTAAAGGGGTGTCTGGAAACAAGTATTTTGACTAAGTCATCACTAGATATTATTCTCTTCATGATATATATTATGCATTTTGTACATTTTCACTATGTCCTATCAATAGGAAAATTTTTTTGCCAATGTGGAAAGGTTCATTGACTGATTCCTTGTATTTTTAAGTTAAACACTCAATGCAACCTGAATAAAATATTATTTCACAATTTATTTGTAGGTGTTAATATTTCCTTCCACAAAACTTCTGTGGTCTTTTGAGGACAACCTGGTTTTATTTTATTTTTTTTAATTGTTTTTCTTATAATTTTATTTTTTAAAAGTTATTTAATTATATTTGACATCATTTGTAGTCCCCAGGGAAGTCCCACCACCATGTCACCGTGCACCATCACCTCAGTCCCTTGAGCTCTTTCTGCCCTCCTCCTGTTCTCTACTCCACCCTCCCTGCAATGATCCTTTGGTTTGTCTTTGTCCTTTTGTTCTTGTTGTGCTTTTTGTTTGGTTTTGGCTGTAATTGTTCATTTCCTTGAGCTCTCTCTCTCTCTTTTTTTTTTTTTTTTGGTAGTTGTTGTTCCTTTACAATCTGTTTTTACTCAGATTAGTTAGATGTATATACAGCATAAAATACTCTCATCCATAGGTTCATAATTATATTTGTAGGTGTTAATATTTCCTTCCTTCTACAACACTTTCACGGTCTTTTGAGGATAATCTGGGCTTACTCAGATTACTTAGATATATATATACAGCATAAAATACTCTCATCCATAGATTCATTCATTTCATTATCAATAGTAATGTCAATCTATGTTTGTTTTTTTTTTTAATTTGAGAACCATTTCCATTCAAATAAGAAGTACTGATAATATAGGTAGTCACTACTGATTTGGAATAACCAAATGGATGTCCCCTATTATGACATACATTTGAAAAACCAGATTATATAAAAATAGGATGGTAAGGAATTAACTTTCTCATTACTTTCAAGACAATTTCATAACACAACATTTTCTCAATTAATGGGATGTTAGTAAAATTTCACATTACTTTATCAAAGTTAAATGACTACTTTAAAACTGTTGTGATTTTTATGGTGCACATATTTTCAGTATACTTTCAAGATACAACATCACCTATTGTAGAAGAGGTTTTACATTCAAGACCATACATTAATAATTGTTTTCCTAATTAACTCCTCAGTCCTCCATATTATGTCATTAACATCAACAGCTACATTAACTCACACAATAGATTCACAAAGTTTGGAAACAATTTAACAGTTATATGTGTTACTATCCTGTTTTTAATTTTTGGACTAGAATTATGAATTAACAACCACTCAACAATTATAAAAAAATCATAGGTCACTAGTAATATCCCTATATGGGAGGGAAGAGTTGAATAATGTCAAAAGAACTACAGCTACTAGAACACAATAATCAAGTAGTTTTACCCATAGAAATAACAGTATGATCTATGTTTATTAGTGTTTTGTCTTCGTATGCCTGTAAGTCTATAAATAGATGCTACTCTAGATCATCTAAACCAAAAAAACTCATTTTCTACATCAGCACATTTATTCTATGGACAATGTTCAAAAATTTGCACATCAAACCATAGCTTTTACTCTAAAACTAACTACACTAAAATATTTTGGAAAAGTATATACACAAAGTCATTAAAATTTAAATAGCATGAACTGAGAGGGTTTCAACATTTCTTTAAGAGACAACCACTAGACACCAGTATGATTAGGTCAATAATTAAAGCAAAATTCATTGTGTTTAAAAATTCTCAAACAGGTACCCTTCAAGTCCAGAACTAAAAATAACTAAAGCAAAATGTCATACCATGTTAGAAACAAGTGAATGAAAATTCATTCACCTCTTTTGCTATACCAATCTTTTTGAAAGAGGTTATCGGGCACACAGTCCCAATTTTCCTTCTTGCATTTTTCCCTGGTACTCCATTCAAATAGGAGGTCACCTCTGTCATGCCACTGACCTTGCTCTTAAAAAAGATACTCCAGATTCCCAACTGCTGAATCTAATGGGTCATTATTTTTCCTACTCAGTGTTTTATGTAGTTAACCATTTCCTTTTGTTTTTACTGTTTGTTATCCCCCCGCCCCCCCACTAACTTCATTGGTCTCATCTCAGAATCTTTCGATATTTTCCCTTCACATCTTCCTTACTTCTCCATTCTTTCAGCTGATCAGGTTAACATCCCTGAATTCTTACTCACCTAATGCATCTCAGGTGTCCCAGTAAATGGTGTGGACACCTGTTCAAATACATTAAGTTCCATGCTCATCAACTGTGACCACCGTCACCAGTCTGGTCCAGCACCCGCCATCCCATTGGAGTCACTGTAATAATCTAGTAGATAGGCTTTTGTGTATTTGTGACATGGTAGACATATACTAACTTCTAATATAAGAGACAACATCTTCCTGATCCCGCCCCCAATTCAACCTGAGCAAAAATGAAAGTCATTACAAAGACACTGATCTTTTATCTTTATGCAGTTCCACTCCGATGGAATCTCCCACTGTCTACAGTGGGACAGCGTTGAGCCTGCTGAAGCCATGGTGGCTTTTCTGTTCTTTTAAAATACTTTCAACATGCTTCCACTTTAGCACTTTTTTTTAAAGTTTTTAAAGATTTATTTATGCACACAAGAACTGGGGTACAGGCCAGAGTTGCAGGGGGTGAGAGGAATTCACCAGAGACAGAGTAGGGAGCAGAACAGGTAGATTGCTTGAAATACACTGCTGAGGGGAGCAGTGGCGAGGCAGGAGAGGTCTGCTGTGCCATGTGGGTCCCCTCCCTGGTTGGGGATCTAACTCGTGCTGCTGTGCCACAGATGCTTTTTAGTGTGGTGCTCATCCCGCTGTGCCACCAGAGAAGCCCACATCTAACTTTTTAAATGAATCTTCTAACATCTTGATTTAGATATAATTATCCCTTAAATTAATTTAAAGTCATCACTGATATGTTAGAGTTTAAGGCTGATATTTTATTATCTGATTCTACGTCATTCCAGGAAGTGGTATGAGAAAAAAGAATAGAAAAACTTCATTCCCAAGAAAATAATTCTGTGAGAATATGTTAGGAATGTTTCACAGAAATTGTCTATAAGACATTAGATAATTTTCTAACAGTAGTATATTCAGGGGGAAAACAATGTAAGGCTAAAGCAATAAATATTTTTTAGTGCAATTTTAGGTCTAGGCCTCAAGTTTTTTGAGCTTAACAAAATTGGCATTGAAAATCCACACTCTGGATGATGGAAAAATCTACCCACAAATCAATTTTTGTGTAAAACTAATTGCATATTAGAAGAGATGAGTTGAGTTGCATGCTGAGTGTGTTCAGACAGTATTGTAAAAGTGTTCGATTGGCTTTATGAATTGTGTCATCGTGCCAAACTTTTAAAAATTATGGAAACGATATAAAGTAATGATGGAAGCTGTGACATGGTATGTCCTCAATAAACGTTTTTAGATAGCTGCTCATAGGAATGAATAATGAATGAACGGAGAAACCTAATAACTTTTCTAATAAAAATGTTCTTATGACATGCTTATTGACAAAATTATTGAGTTTTCATTACTCTGTTTGTCAGAAATAGATTCCTAATAATTATTTGGAAATATGTTGACTATCCATGATAATTTGTCTGGACTGTCCATTTTCATAATTTCTGATTTTATAACATTGGAGAATTTGGCTAATGTTAAGAGTGATTATTCAGAAGAGACTCTAGGAAATGACATCAGACCAAGTTCGTTCCTTTGCTTTGAGGAGAGTAAACTAAGAGAAGATCAAACAGGCTCTGAATTCAGAGGTTCCAGTGAAGTGGGGTGAAACAAGAGTACCTCACGATCACCAGAGACCAATGCTGATGGTTCGCATCAGAACAAAGCAGAGGAAATTCAGCTCTGAGCAACAAAACAGTGAGTTGGTAAAGAAACAGTCCCTGAGGCAGAAATTGGCACATACTGCACCCAGGTAGGACAAAAGTGATAGCTGTGGATCTAACAGCCCAGATGTGGACAGGAGTGCTGGGGTGGGCCTGGTGGACCTGGTTACCAAGGAGGAAAACAATGTTCGAAAGGAATGACTCCCTCCACTCATTCCATGGGGTGGGGGAGGAGGGAAAACTGACCAAGCAGATACAGAGAAGCCACAGTGGACACACTAGAGCTGACCTCCAAGTCCAGCCTGCATATCGAATAGATGTGTGTCTGAACCCCAGAGAAGAGGACCAGCAGCATTTACTCAGAACAAGTAGAACTGACCTGCATAACCACTGAACAAGGAAATAGATAAAACCATGACATTAAGGCCAACATGGCATTAGCAGACTTTTATACAGCAAAAATGTAAACAGACTGAACTTACCAATGGAAAGGCACAAAGTGGACGGTTGATTAGAAAACAGAATCCAATTTTCTGCTCCCTCCAAGAAATGCACCTGAGGTCCAAAGATAAACATAGGCTCAGAGCAAAGGGCTGATTAAACAGCCCTGCAAGTAAATGGGACCCAAAGAAAGGCAGGGACAATCACACTTATATCAGATAAAATAGATTTCCAGCTAAAAATCGTAATAAGAGACAGGGATGGCTACTGTACGTATCCATCAAGAGGGCAAAATACTCATTACTATCCACTCACCCAATGAAGGCTCATCAAAACCTAAGGCGATGACCTTCAAATTAGAAAGCAGACATGGGGAAAACTACATAAGTGGTTGAGGAATTCAACAAGCCAGTTGCTTTCACCAATGGCGAAATTGACCAGACACAACATAAGAACACAATAGATTTAAACAGAGTTAGACCTCATGGCCTCACCTGATACTTACAGAGCACTGTCCCCTAAGGAAGCACATTCTTCTCACATGAACATGGACACCCTTCAGGACTGACCACATGTTGGGTCACAAGACAAGCATCAAATTCAAGAAAACGGGCATGATACAGCATCCTGTCTGACACAATGGTAGCAAACTAGAAGCCCACCCCAGAAGGAAAGATGACAACTCCTCCGATTATTGGAGATGGATAACATACTCTGGGATACCTATTGGGTTTTTCCCATAGACCTCTCCAGGGTGTGTCCAAGGTTATGGGGTGCCCAAGGTCATGGCTCAGCAGATGTGGTGGGTGGTGGACGACGCTTCCAGAGGTGTGGCTGTGCCTTGCCCTGTCCTCACAGAAAGCTCTCGGGCACTGACACAACCACAGAGTTCTACTCTCATAACCTTGCCAACCTAAGGGTTTGAATTTGAACTTGAGTTATGGGGGGAGGGGTAAAAAGTGCTCACAGCAAATCCCGAGCACTGGGCCTTTCTCTTTCCCCTCTGCAGGGAATGTTTTTGCAGCAGAGGCAGCATGTGTAGCCTGTGTGCTGATGGACACCCTTCCAGCATCCTCTGCCCAGGACACAGGCCTTTCTCACCCACCCCTGAAATCTTGGTCCTGGCACTGATTTTCCCTGCGAGGTCAATCTGGTTGGCCAAAGACAGGGTGTAGGAGGAGGAGATCGGGGTGCAGGAGGGATGTGAGGCAGGGGCTCCCCGCCTTTGTACACATTTGCTCACCTTTCTGATTCCTGCTGGTACTTTCAACTGCCTTCAAGTGGACCCTGAGGCCACTGGCTCCTCAATACTTTGTGAATTTTTCTGTGTAAATCAGACAATAGCTTGATTTTTCTACACTATGCATTTTATTTTTTTAAAGATTTATTTATTTATGCATACAAGCACTGGGGTACAGGCCAGAGGTGTGGAGGGGGTGAGAGGATTCATTACAGAGAGCAGGGAGCAGAACAGGAAGATCAACAGAAGTACACTGCTGAGGGGAGCAGTGGGCACAGCAAGAGAGGTCTGCCACGCCACATGGGTCCCCCGCTGGCCGGCAGCAGGGATCAAACTCGTGCTGCAGTGGCTGCGGTTTGCTTCATTGTGCATTGCTCAACCCACTGCACCACCAGGGAGACCCTACACTATGCATTTCAAATGACACTGTTTTGTAACTCTAGGAGAGTCATCACTTTCCATTTGCTTTCTAGTTTTTGTTATTTGGTTGTTTTCTTCATTTGTATTTTCCTTTATTATGTGTGGAATCTTCCCTTTAAGAACCCCACTATTCTCATTTCCAGGGGATTTTCTGAGACAAAGGAAGTAAATCCATATGACCAATCCAGTGCTTCTCTGTCAAACGATCACAGAATTCCGGAAATAACATTTTTAGAGTAATATATTTCATTTGCCTGTATCCTGGAAGTATTCAATGCTAAAAGGAAACTGTGAAAGGCCAATCATGAACGTGGCTGGGAACACAGACTACTGCTAGAAAGCCACAATGACATTTCAAATACAACCTAGATTTCTCCCAGCTTGAAGAAGAGCTTTCTTGCAAAACTATTTGCTTCTCTAGCCATATTCTATTAGCTACACATATACACATATTACAAATGATAATGTTATTTTAACTGACTCCAAACACACTATCAAATCAAACAACAATAATAGAAAAAGCAAAGCCCAAAATATTTAGGCTGCACGAAATCACCTGATAGTCTCAATATTTTCAATTTTCTCTTCACTGTCTAGGGAACTGTTCAAAGAAACATTGGCGCAGCTACCCTGGACAGACGGTAATAGGGGCCTCCCTAGTGGCACAGCGGGTTGAGCACCACACTGTGAAGCATCTGCTGCATAGCGGCATGAGTTGGGTCCCTGGCCAGGGAAGGGACCCACATGGCACAGCAGACCTCTCCTGCCTCGCCTGCTGCTCCCTTCAGCAGTGTGTTTCACTCAATCTGCTTGTTCTGCTCCCAACTCTGTCTGGTGAGTTCTCTCACTTTCCGTGCCTCTTGTCTGTAATCCAGCTCTTGTATGTATGCATAATCTTAAAAAAATAAAAACAACAAACAATTGGAGGTAATACAAGGGTGTGACTGTCAATGTAAATGTTATCAGTTAGAAGTATTTAGTCTGCTGAATAACACTGAAACTTGCTTACAAAGAAGAACCTTCATCACAAATAATTATGTTTTTTCTAATAGATAAACATTTCTCCAGTTTCCCATGTTCACTGGGTAGGAAACAATCAAGTGGGTATACTGAGGGAACTTGAGTTAGTAATTGTCTAGTATCTTCATGCATTTAGCAGAAGGTTTTAGTTGCACTGGGGGAGGGAAGATAACATGGGAAAAAATAGAAAGATATAAATATTGAACAAAGGATCAGGAACATCAGCATTACTATTTGGAAGTAAAATAAATTAACCAACTGTACACAAATGCACTATTATTTCACCTTCTTTCTCATTTAAACAATAAACTGCAATATCTGTTCCACGGCCTGCAGAAATTGGGAAACCTTTACATTATTATCAAAGGCAAACATCATATCTATATATGTCGTAGAAATGCGGTTACCCAGTTTGAGAAGAAAAGCTAAACTTTATGAATATTTTTCCCTAGATAGAGATCGGAAAAGATTAGCACACAAACACACACACGGATAAACGAAGGAAAGCAGAATGAGTTCAATTATAAGGGAGATTAAAAAAATCTAAAAGCAAAGCCAGGGAGGTGGAAAGTGAAGAGCTCGGTACTAGAATGACAAGGAGAATTCTCTGGGTTTGTTCATTTATGTCATATGTTGCTGGAACTAAATGCACATTAAACAATCTGGAAAAAGGTTTGTTCCCCTACACAGAGTTTAGTAATTGGACATGTTTATTGGATTAAGTCCAAATCAAGTGTGATCTACATGAATACAGTCTCTAATCCCATCTTATCAAGTTAGTGTTTAAAAGTCCTGAGGGATTGACATCTGATACTGTAATTCTAATATATTGATTTATTTCTAAGAAGGTTAATATATTAACTAATATTGAGATATTTTTCTGGTGTTAATTCTTGGTACTATCTCCTGAAAGATAATCCATGAGGAGATCAAATTGTAGGAAAGAATGGTGTTAAATTAGAACAACAAAATAGAAAAAAAACCTTACCACAAAAGAATAAGTTCACATGACATTTATATAGTCATGTTAAATACAGACATGTAATCTTTATACTTTGTCTTAATTCTATGTTTAAAGTATAAATGAAGGTCTCCCTGGTGGTGCAAGGGGTCGGGTGCCACACTGTGGAGCTTCCGTGGTCACTGTAGTGTGAGTTTGATCCCCGGCCAGGGAGGGGACCCACAGGGCACAGCAGACCTCTCCTGCCTCGCCCGCTGCTCCCCTCAGCAGTGTGTTTCAGTCCATCTGCCTGTTCTGCATCCCACTCTGTCTCTGGTGAATCCTCTCATCCCTCACCCCAGCACTCATATGCATAAAAAAAAATCTCAAAAAAAATATATAAATGATAATAAACATGGTGGAAACAATCTTATTTCCCACGATTTCTAGAATATACACAAAACCCACTAAATGTCTTTTAAAACACTGTTATTTCTAATAGTTTTCCAATTGAAGGCTATGTTAATGAATTACTTGGTTTCGAGATTTTTTTTTTGGTTTGGAAACTTTTGTTTATTCATGTTGTTTAGGTTTTTATAATGGGATATATAACTTAAATAAAATCCAGAATAAACATTTTCCTCCAATTTGGGAATGAATACCAGCATGTATAGCAAGGTAAACTCTAAAAAATTAACATTAAAGGTCGGACAAGGGCCTCCCTAGTGGCACAGTGGGTTGAGGGCCGCACTATGAAGCATCCACAGCACTGCAGCGCTTGGGAGCAGTGTATTTCAGTTTATCTGCCTGTCCTGCTCCCCACTCTGTCTCTGATGAATCCTCTCACCTCCCCTGACTCTGGCCTGTGCCCAGCTGTTGTTTACATAAAAAAGTAAATTCTTAAAAAAAAAGTAGGGCATACTAGAAACATTGTGTTGTTTTAAGACTATACTTTTATAAATTTTGAAGAAATTTAGCCATTCATATAAAGCTGGATGATAACTTTTTATTATATAATTTATTTATCAGTAAACTTTAGCTGTAAGCATAAATTGGAATATTCATATTGCCTCCAAATGCTAAGTGTATTTGACTATTTACAGATGATTATTTCCATTTCTCACATCATTTATACTATAACATTTCAGGGGAAAATGCTTTGTGAAGGATGTCATCCCCTATCACTAGCTATAAGTATGAAGCACATACCACAACATTGGCTAAGAAGTTTTTGTTTGCTTAAAAAGAATGATCCACAAAGCACAAAATGTTACTCCTTTGTGAGGAATAAATGTCATCTTTGCATGGTTTTAAGGAGGGATACCTCTAAAAAGGCACAAAATTGTATGCCTGAAAGAGTTTTGTAAACCAACATTGCAGCAATAAAAATAAATTGCAGCACTCTGTGGTTTTCTGCATATAGTTTTCACTTGTCAAAATCTTCTCTGTGCTTTTAAAAAATTTTTGATAATTTGTAAATCAGTTTTTATTTCAATATCTAGTCATTTATCTATTTTAGAAGAGAGTTGATATTATATAGAGTTGATTTTTTTTCTGTTCATTTTTTTCTTTGAATTCTGTAGCTTTATCAGACTCACTTATTAGTGGCGGCAACTTTTTTTGGAAATGTCATAGAACATCCTATAGAAACTATTATGCCATTGCAAATAAGAATTTTGACCTATCTCCCATTTTAACTTTACTGTATAATCTACATGAAAAGAGGAACTTTTGAAGATTTCCAGAGGGAAAGATGTCTGTATTTTAAAACATGTTGAACAAAATAAGGTTTATGTCCAAAGAAATTAAGAATATTAGTAAGATTTACTCTTCCTCTTAATTATTGCCCTAAAATTAAGTGTGGGGTGTGTCTTAGGTATGTTACCAACTAGAGTATGTATTGATTTTTCAACTGATGTAATGCCAAAGGAAATTGACAATAAGTGTGACCCAAACTGAAACGCTCATCTTTCTGCATTTGTTACACCCCGACCCAAATATATGTATGTTTATGTGTGTGTGTGTGTGTGTGTGTAAATATATATGGGTCCAGGGACCCTGTACAAGGAAGAACTTACACCAGAGTTTCAGATGACCAGGCAAAACTTTATATTAGATGCTCATTCAGTGCACCTGGGAAACCAGTTTCCTTTGGGAAGGAGAGTTTTGATCTGGCTCCTGATGAAATCTCAGGGGAAAAGTTTGAAAGGGTCAGGCTCCTGTGCAGGGCAGAGGGGACTAGACTCACAGTTGGTTCTGGGTGGGGTTATGTCCTGGCCTGTAGGAATCTCTGCCTTCCCCTCCAGGGAAGTGTAAAACAATTATTCATCAGCAGTCAATGCTTCTTGTCCTATTGTGTGCCTGGGTTAGTCTGGGGTCCATTTGTAGGAGTCAGAGGAAGGCTGGTCAGCTCACCTGTTCAAACAGGTATCTTAACTCAAGGTTCAAGTTCCCTGTTTAACCAGGGGCTGGGGACCCAGTTGAATCCAATGCTCTTGTTCAAACAGGAGCAGAGAATTAAGTGACCTAATTTCCTTTGTTCAGGCAACTCACAGCTCACCAGCTCACAATTTCTTTTTTCCCTGAAACTACTTCACATTCATCTTAGTATTGGGGTGAGGCTATTGTCCTTTCCCTTTCCACGTATGTGAAAATACACAGGTATTGTTTGTTTAGTTTTGTGCTTCATACTGTAAAGAAAGGCAGGGTAGTTCATTATAGAGAGCCGGGAGGATGTGATGCTGGTTTGGGAAAAATGCTTACAGAGAGAGAGCTGCTTAATTAGCTGAAGAGTAAACTTGATCTAAACAGAAATCTCAGGTAGGATAGCCAGTCAGATTTGTGAGCATCTGAAGGGTCTTCACCTGAAAATGATGCATCTAGCTTCTTGGTTTAACGTGCTGCTCAGAAAATCATATGGCAGGGGTAGTGGGGGGCCCTCCCTGTGGCACAAGGGGTTAAGTCTCAGCACTATAAAGCTATCAGCAGCCACTGCAGCATGAGTTCGAACCAGCCCCCTCCCCGGCCAGGGAGGTGACCACATGGTGCAGCAGACCTCTCCTGTCTCCCCCATGCTCTACCCAGCAGCGTATTTCAGTGGATCCACCTATTCTGCTTCCCGCTCTGTCTGGTGAATCCTCTCACCTCCCACGACTCTGGCCTACACCCCAGTACTTTCACACATAAACAAATAAATCTTAAAAATATCATAGGGTGCTGGATTTCATAAATTCATTTCCCTTCAAAGTTTGAACAAGATGGCATATGACTCATGGCTACCTTCCTTCTGAAAAATCCTAAATTCAAACTTTACATGCTGGCCCTGGGGAGAGTTTTGGGTCTACTCTTCACAATTAAAGGGGAGATAATGTTCCTTCTCAAGGCTTGATGCAGTAAAGATTTTTCAAACTTTTCAGCATCTTGACTTGTCAATTTGAGACAAAGGACAATTACTGCAAGTTGGTAGTAGTTATATCATGCATTATTTACCAGTTTGTATTAGAAATACTTGAAAAACATGACCAAAATGTATCACATTCAGAGGAAGTAGGTTTGTGCTTATTTAGACATTATTTTCAGAGCAGAACTCAATTAAATTTTTATATAGAATAGTAAATACATTTTTAAAAGTTATTCTTTGCTGTCTTTGATTCTTCTGCAAAGCTCTTAAAGTTTTATATTAAATTGTGTAACTGAGTTTTAAAATCAAAAATACGTTTCATCCTCATGCTTTTCAACTTCTTCTCTCTATATATTTTCACATATTCCTTCTTAATACTATTCTCACCAGAAATGGGATTCTTATTAGTTTTAATGGGGCTGACATATTTTTGTAAGTATTACAGATGATTAAACTGAGTGTTCTTTCAAGTTCTTTGTCTCCATAAATATTTAGATTAAATTATCTTAATTCACTCATGTTTAAAAAGTAAACTGTTTTATTAAATTTCAGACACACAGTCCCTTGTGTAAATTAGGGAAATAATGCAGGTGAACTTAAATATAATTCATTTTCAAAACTATGTCAAATAAATGACACTCATAAAACACTATTTTTCCCAGGAACTATTTGAGTTGCTTTACATAGAATAAATCTCTAAAAGATTGTTAATTTTATTATTAATGTCATCCTACTTATATGAAAATAGAGTATAGAGACATTCTGATTTGTTTAAGCTGCAAAGAGTTTTTTTGGGAAATAATAATAATCACCCTCTTAACCTTTTTGGACCTCTTCACAAGAGTCCTAACAGCACATTTTTGGTTGAGGTGTTGCCAACGGGAAACTTGGAATGGCAGAAAAGCAAAGCCAATTTGGAAGGCAGAGGAGTGGAAACCATTATTTCCCCTCCAATGGCCTTAGGCGTAAGCACGGGCTTTGGCAGACAAACTCCTGCAGTCCTCTGTAGTCCCCTGAAAATTTCCCCGTCTGCTGTTACAGACAATTGTTGCTGCTGTCTGAAGTTTCTTTGTCTTTCTGCGCATTACTGATTTTTCTGAAACCTAAGACTGAAATGTGAGTAATGGTTTTCCCAGTTCTCTAGCATTCTAAAGAAATGTTGAGGATTTCAATCCCTGTAGCAAATGTCTATTTGCGGAGAAGAGGGGATTTGTTTTTCTGCCTCTCACTTGACTGCTTCTGCCCAGAACGGACTATCTGCCCTGCCAATCTGCATTTCAGTTTTAACTCCGTTGATAAGAGGTGGTTGTGCAAACTCTGAGAAGTTAAAGAGGAAAATCAAATTCTCTTATTCCAGGGAGGAAGGGCGACTCTGGAAACTCCTTACAAAATAATATTCTGCAGCTCCTTTAGGCTTTATTTTTTTCCCCATAAATTTCCTGTGCAGTGTTATAGGTAGACATGATCACTGGCATTTTCCAGCTGGTTGATGACCTGATTCCCTGAAAAGTGAACGGCAACTCTCTAGGAAAGTCTCTTCTACAATTCTGTAAATCAAGCTTTCTCACAAGCTTCATGTACCCTTCAATTACACTGTATCAACTTGACTCCTAAAGGTACAAAAATCAAACTTCAATAGACACTCAGGCCTGTAAATCATGTTTAGCAATGATAAGATTTGAACAGAGACTTGCAGTGTGTTTTGGCTTTGCCATGACAGTGCCTATGATATTTTTATGAACCTCTGAGTAAAAGGGCTCCATGATTAGAGTTTCTAGGAGAGGTACCCATGCCCATGGTACCTTAAGGTTTTTAACTAATAATTGTTCATAGATGCTTACTGTTGAACTTTAATTTTCAAAATGTTTGCCCAGGAGTTTGAGTAAAACATAAATGATATTTTACCCTACTGTAATATGCAACAAGGCTGAGAGGGTAACATGGGCCTCCCTGGTGGCGCAGTGGGTTAAGCAACACACTATGAAACAAACCGCAGTCACTGCAGCACGAGTTCGATCCCTGCTGCCGGCCCAGGGAGGGGACCCACATGGTGCAGCAGACCTCTCCTGCCTTGCCCGCTGCTCCCCTCGGCAGTGTGTTTCAGTCAGTCTGCCTGTTCTGCTCCCCACTCTGTCTCTGGTGAATCCTCTCCCCTCTCGTGACTGTGGCCTGTACCCTAGCTCTTGTATGCATCAATAAAAATAAATCTTTAAAAAAAAAAAAAGACTGAGCGGGTAACAGAATACATCGTATGTCATTAGAAATTGTTTTTGCCTTGTGTATTTGCCTGTTGTCCTGTTTACTACTTAAGTCTGCCTCTTGTCAAATGCAAAAACAATTTAGAAGAAGTCACAGGAGATAATTCACATGGTTGGCACTTTTCCCCATGTTTGACAAAGACAATATAAAAATAACATTAGTGTAAATCCATGCTATCTGCATGCATGAGAGCACCTACGTGCAATAGTTCATTTAATTCTTATTAAGGTGACGTATGAGGCATCTATGACCCAATAAAGAGTGATCATATCCCTCAGCCCAGATTTAAACATTCCTCTTTCTGAATAAGTGAATTAGTAAGGATAATTTATACCTATGCTAGAAACCTGATTTATGATTTCATGGACGACCTATTAAGTATTTCCATGCCCTGTGATTGTTAAAGAGATAACTTTTTGGCATGATAAATTAGGATCAATTCAGAAAGGAGTAACAGATATGAATTAAAAAATTCTAAGCTAACTATAGATAAAAAGGTCAGTAACCATGACTTGGTCCTATGTCCTGGAAAGTGTCACAGTGGGACTTGCAAATGAAGTCACTCACATTTAATCCCTTTTCTAAATGTACTTTTCTATGCATTTATGGGTCTCTCAAAAAAGTGAATATAGTTAAAGACAGTGCTCTAAAACTGTGTCAGAATAGGCTCTGCTTTTGAAGTCAAGAAGGCTGGTTCACACTAGACTATGTTTCAAAGTAAAATTGCCCATAAAGACACTCTAGTTCCTTCCTGAGAAATTCATGTTTTAGAAAAGTTTCCATAATTCTTTAGTAAAGCATTAAACCCACTTCACTGTTAAATTACATAAGAAAAAAAAATGATCTACAGCCCTTTGTTTTAAAGAAATGACAGGGTTGGCCACCACTTAAAGAAGATCTGTATCTTATGAGAAGTACTGTATATGATAATCACTCCACCAAAAGTGTCCATTCAAAGGAATGGCTGCATTGGGAGAAATTATGAATGAAATGTAGAGTTCTATGATGAAAATCTAGGTTATTTCAATGTCACAGAATTTTCTTTGAATGATGCCAAGTGAAAGCAGAGCTCACAGACAAACTACTCATCTTCTGTAAGAGGCGAATATATCAGAGAAACAGGGAACAACAAAAAAAATGCTGCTCAATTAACGAATTCATTTAATCATGCTTTGTTTCACTGAAATATGTCCAATTAGAAGCTTAGATAATATTTACCTGGATAGAAAGCTCAAATATGTTTACTACTTGTAATATACCTAAAGTATTAAGTACTATTTACAATGTATTTTCAGATACATTTTCTAATTTGATCTTCAAAAATCAGCCAAGTATGTCAAGGTGGTTTAAAGAATTTCTGGGTATACATGGGCCTTCGTGGTGACACAAGGGATTAAGTATCAGCACTATAAAGCTACCACCAGTCACTGTGGCAAGAATTCGATCCCCGGCCAGGGAGCTGACCCACATGGCACAGCAGATCTCTCCTGCCTCGCCCTCTGCTCCCCTCAGCAGTGGATTTCAGGAGCTCTGCCTTTTCTGCTCCCCACTCTGTCTCACCACCTGCCCTCTGGTCTAAAGCCTAGTAATTTCTAAGTATACCTGTAAAGAGAAGTTATAGCAATCTCTGTCCTCCTCTCCCAGACAGATATTATATTGATTCTGCACACGAAAAAACTTAAGTCTGAAATTTAAATTAACTGCCCATATCTTTGGGACTCTATACTAGAACCTGTTCTAACAAACATAATCCGGGCAAATCCTACATCACGATGTTTAACTCATGGGATATTGAAAACAAATCTTGACTTAAAGCACTGAATATTTATTTCTGTGAGTGTACTGAATTTCCAAAGAACATCACAGGACAAGGGTTGGAAAACTATGTCCTTTGGGCCAATGATAATAGAAGTTGTTGTGAAGTAATTATATCGTTTTCTAAATAATGAGTTGTTGGAACATAGCCAGGGCACTAATTTCTGGAATCTCTGAGGCAGCTGTACACTAGACCAGCAAATGTTGAGAGGTCGGGGAGAGACTGTATCCACCTTATACACAGCACCCCTAAAACATCTACTCTGTTCCTTTCGGGGGAGATTTCCCGGCACTGCCTGGGATTAACACGCACCACAAACACTTTCAAATCACAAAAAACAGCAGTGGAAGCGGCAGCCCACAATTAGGAGGAAACTCAAAAGCCAGAGCTTCCCTGAAGAGCAAAATGTTTGAATTCCAGAGCAAGCACCCTAAATGGTAAGATGAGCCCCCAAAACATCTAATTTGAAAACCAGTGGGGCTCTTCCCCACAGGCTACACAAGACTGTTGTTGAAGTGAGAAAAGGGCTGAGTGCTTGGTGCACCCCACTCACCAGCTCCGGGTGCAGCTCTGAAGAGGCTGTGCCGGCAGTGTCCACACATCATGTGAGAGACTCCTCAGCTGACCATAGAGGCAGAAGGCATGGGGCGGCTTCTCTATGATCTGCGCAGATGGGTAAAGGAGTCCTTGGGGTCCTCAGTGGCTTTTCAGGCTTTTATTGCTCTTTCCACACCAGAGGCGACCAGGTACACTGCAAGCAGGGAGGCAGGGTGTGGTGGCAGGAAGGACACAGAGCAAGTTCTCGATGATTCTGGGCAGATGAGTCAAGGAAGGTGTCCTGGAGCCCTTGGTGTCTTTTTTATGCTTTTATTGTATCAGAGGCGACCAGGTGCATGGCAGGCAGGGGTGCCCGGGGGCCAGGGGGCAGACAGGCCTCCTAGCCCCAGGCTCATCTCAGTCTCTGGGCTGCTGCTGCTTCTTTCTTCGCTCCACTTCTGTCTCTCCCCTGCTCTTCTATTCTTCTGCTCTTGTTCTCGTTCTGCTCTCCTGTTCTGCTGGCATCCTTGTGATGCCACCCCTATACGCCCGTGTCTTAACCCAGGTGCACCCACTTGCGCATGCCCACCTAGGCACACGTGCAGAACCGCAGGTGTCTATCATTATACCAATGGTGGGAGGGTGGAAAAGCCTGATCACTTTTCTATGACCCTACACAGGGGGATGGGGGTGGTGGTGACAGGAGGCTGGCAGACCTCCTAGCCCCCGGTGAATCTTCACTCTCTCAGGGCTCTCTGGTCTCTGCTTTTGCTGCTGCTGCTGTTTCCACCACTGGAGTACCCCGTGATGTTGCCCTTATATGCTGAGGGTCTCGGCCCAGGTGCGCCTACTTGCGCATGCCCACACTCTGCTCCAGGTATTGCCATCAGGCATGCGTGCAGGGCCGCAGGTGTCTATCCTTGACACTAATGGCAGGAGGGCAGAAACACCTGTTAACTTTCATTTACCCTGCACTCAGCTTGAAGGCTCTGCCCGAGGGCCAGGGTCCACACCAATTTTGCACCCTGCTTCTGGCTGCTAGGATTTTGGGGAGACATTTCCGACCGAAGCGGCAAAAAGTAAGGAGCTGAGCGCCCCCTTCTCTACACCAATAACAATAAAATCTGAGTAAGCTGAAACTCAGTGTTCCTGTCTCAGTTGCATTGAAGAACTGACATGCAGTTGATACAGCAGGGCAATGGCCTCAATGAGATTTGCAGACAGGTAAATCCAGTCACTTCTCTTTCTTGCAAGATGGGCTTCTCAAATACAACAAGTAACTTGGGCAAATTGATGGATTCTGACCATGTAAAAGGGTGAGTAAAAGGGTGAGGAACTCCAGTGTCCACAGGCTTTTGTGTATTTCTTCTCTAGGAGTCCAGCCGGTTGCCATAGTAAAGCCTCAAAAGAGAAGGAGAAGAAAAGATAGAAATGTTCCTTGTGTTTCTAGCAGAAGGAAAGGAAAAGAAGCCATTGTGAAAATATACCCAGAATGTTCTGCCTGGCCCTATAAAACAGGGAAAATGATGTCACCGAAAATGCAGCAACCAGGAGATGAAGTTGTTTAACTCCATCTATTACGACCATTCTGCCTTTGTAAATGCCACAGCACTGGGGCAGGACACTAAAAGAAATTAACCGTAAACTGAGATTTAATCATATGATTACAGGAAGTTCCCCCTCCCCCAACACCTATGGCCACATCAGAAGCCCAGTAAATATGACAGACAAAATAATCACAAAATCTGTCCCATATTTAAAGAGACCAAAACAAGAACACTAGAGGGATCTGAGATAATGGATAGAAAACAACCACAAATATGATAAATAATAATCAAATATAGTCATTAATATTAATATATCACTAAAAACAGAGATTGTTTTGAGACTAAGGAATCCAGTACAGGTTGTATGTACGAAACACTATTTATTTGTTTGTTTGTTTATTTATTTATTTTTATGAGATACCATCTCACACCAGTGAGAATGGCACATATCAAAAAAAGTAGCAACAACAAATGTTGGCGAGGATGTGGAGAAAAAGGAACTCTCTTACACTGCTGGTGGGAATGCAAGCTGGTCCAACCATTATGGAAAGCAGTATGGCGGTTCCTCAATCTACTAAGAACGAAACTCACTTTAAATGTAAAGACTCGAATAAGTTAAAAGGATATGAAAGATAAATCATACAAACATCAATTTTTCAAAAATTTGTATCCTTATATAACTTTTGGACATAATGGAATTCAGAACAGGGAAAAGTTCAATCTCAGTTTATGTTGTAAATTCACTGGGTTTTGACAAATGCAAAGCGTTAATGCATTTTTAATTATATGCTCACACAGAGTAGTTCCATTGTTATAAATTGTTAGCATTTTCTTACTTAGTTTTCCTTCTGCCCTCCCCCAAATTCTGATTAGTTTCCATCATATGACTTTCTCTCTAGTTTTGGATTTTTTAGAATTTCTTAGCATTTCAATCCTCTATTAGGTAAGCTTTTAGACTCACTTCTTTCACATAACGACATGCATTTAACATTCCTCTGTGCCTGTGTTTGCCTTGATAGCTCAAATCTTTTATTGTTAATGGTGTTGCATAATATGCCTTTGCCACTTTGTTTATCCATTCACCTATTACTGAAGGGCATCTTGACAGCTTTTTATTTCCCCCATGATGATGAACAAAGTTTTTACCCAGTTGGTAAAAATCTAGGAGCATGATTTCTTGGCCATATGGGAAGGAAATGTTTAGCTTACTAAAAAGGTCCCACAGTCTTCCAAAATGGCTTTTTGAATTCCCACCAACAGCGGAGTAGCTGTTGCTCTATATTTATCACCTTGGCTAGTGAGAGCTTTTGAATTTTAGCCATTCAAATATTAGGCTGTCAGAAAAGTCTGCATATTTTTTCTCTGTTTTCCATGCAAAAATGTGTCATGGCTTTTCTGACAACCCAATAGTTGTGTACTTATATCATCTCACTGTTGTTTTAATTTGAATTTTCCTAATTGAAAATGATGGTCAACATTGTTTCCTGTGTTTATTTGCTGCTTATCTTTTTTCATGTGATGTCTGTTTAGACGTTTATCCATATTTTAATTAGATTGTTTATTTTCTCATTGTTGAGCACTATGTACATTTTAAGTATTTCTATATTTTGGGTAAAAAGAATATTTTCAGATGTGTTTTCAAATATCTATTCAGCAACTTGTGTTTTAACAGTGTGTTTTTACAGCGTCAAATGTGTTATTTTAATAAATATACCGTACACATTTATTAAGGATGTACACATTTATTAAGGACCACGTTTTTGGTGTTGGATCTAATACCTCATTAAATAACCAAAGATATTCTACAATATTCTCTTCTAGCAAGTTTAGAGTCTTGTTGACATAGAGTTTCTTGTCTTTGACCCACTTGTGAGTAAATTGTGTGCAAGTGGGATGTTTATAACAGGTCATCTTTCTGCACATGTATATGCAATTGTGTCTCTACCATTTGTTAAGAAATCTATCCTGTATTCATTGGGTTCCTTTTGCATTTAATTTTAATATTTGAAAATCAGAATATTTAGGAGGTCAGGGAATCTCAGAATGGAATGTAAATTACACAAAACAGTATAAATGTATTAAAAGTCTATGAAACAACCTCACAGAAAGATGAGAGGAAATGGGTTCCGATCTAAATAACCTAGCAAATAAGTAGGGTGTGCAAATCTAAAGGTCAAGGACTCTGTACATAAGACCTATATTTTACCTGATACAGTCTGGATACAAAGAGGTTCTGGTAAACAAGTCGAATGCTGCCATAGATGTATATTAGAATGAATGGTCTTTCTCCTGTAAGTCTGTGCTGTGCAACTTGCCATCTGCCTTTGCCTCATCAGTGGTGTTCACTGCTTGTGCATTAGGTGCAAAACTAACTTTCAGCTACGTTTTACCTTCCTGCAAGGTGTTCAAGGTGTCACAAGACAGATCCAACGTCCAAAGTCATCCCACTGTGCAGCGGGTAATTGTGTATTGAGTAGAACTGCATCTGCAAAGATATGAATGAGCATCTTCTTTAAACCCAGCTCAATTATCACTGCCTTTGAAAGCATTTCCTCACCACAAACCCTTACGTATCCCCCACTGGGCACCATCAGTCATTTTCCAAACCCACTTTATATTCTCATCTGATAGTGTCTGCTTTATGATCAATACGTTGTAGCACACATCTTCCTTGATTAGGTTATTTTTGTGTGTGCTCAGAGATCTTGTGTTATTATCCTTGGTTTTACTAAAGTGCTTGGTAAGTAGTGGGTGTTCAATATTCATTGATTAGCATTAAAAAGTGAAATTTGAATGTGTGTAGGCTTCAAGTCATCAGCAGGAACCTGGGATGAAGATATAGCAGAATACACTATCACTATCCTATGGTGTAACTTGCTTATTCTATAACATGTTACTATGATATAAATGCATACACATATATGAAACATTATTTTCTATTGCACTGCTTTCTGAGGTAAATGGGGTATGTATATAAATATCACTACTTAGTATATTCAAATAAGTCATTTGAAAAATGGAATATAGAGATTATATGACTCTCCTAATTATATTTAATAGTATTATTCAATTGGATTTTTTGAAGAAAGTATTTCTCCAGGAACAAAATTTCTGAGATGCTTTTAGTAGCTGAGGGACTCATTAGGACATATTACTATACAAGGAGTTTAACATTGTTTTAACTGTATGGGAGTTAACTTTTGCAAAGATTAACAATGCTACCCACACACTATAATTTCCCACAGAATATCTACTAAATATTTGAGCATTCAAAACCAATATCCCTTGACTCTTATTATTAATGCAAAACAGTAGATGTATGTTATTTAAAAATTTATTACTATTCTGATCTTCTCTCTTCTGGGGCAATGTCTTAAGGCAGAGGGTAATCATAAAAGCCACAACTCAAATCATTTCTTCTTGAATTATGGTACTGGCTAGAACAAGAAAAGTGTCTCAAATTGCTTTACGCAGGTGATAATGTTGATGATTCCATATCTCTCAGCAGGCTGGTTGCCATGTTTAACATATTTAATACATTTAAGCATCCTACCTTTCAGAAAAGCAATTAGAGGTCATAATGGAATACTCTGATTTACTTAATGTTATATACAGTACAAAAAGTAATGGGAGTGATTAGAGAAGGGAAAATTAGGGGCTGAAATCTGCCTCAGGGAGTAGCACACACACCGAAGAAAGTAGACTTTGGCTTTTAACATGTAGCAGAACAAGAGCCAGTTTGGAAATTAAGAGCTCTGCCCCCATAATGCTCTTTGAATTCAACTCCCAAGGTTCCCCAAGCTTTGTGCAAGTGATTCAATTAGAACAGAGAGCACACCATAAAGTAAGTAAGTGACTTACAGGGACAGAAACCCTTCTGCAACTTGGAATGTTAAATATTCTAAGATGATTCACTAAGCTATGGCCTTCAGTTCTAGCTATCTCTACATATTTCAAAAAATCTACTAATTTCATTAATATTGCAAAGTAGTAATATAGAAATAATAAAAACCATTAGAACTTTTAGATTTTAAAGTCAAATGAAATTTGGTGTAGGTTGTTGCTACTTCCCTATGCACATTCAATTTATTCTCTTCCTTGAGCTGATAATGATAATGTGTGCCTTGATACAAATTATACAAGGGGCCATCATCTTTCATCTTCGTAAAAATGAGAAGCATGAATCGCTTGTTGGAGCAGATACTGTTGATGACTTATCTACCTTGCCTTTGCCATCTGGGAGTCAGGCTTCCTTTCAGCAATAGGAATAAAGCATTTTGGTCCTCCCTGGTGGCGCAGCAGGTTGAGCGCCACCCTGTGAAGCATCCGCACCACAGCAGTGAAAGTTTGATTCCTGGCCAGGGAGGGGAACAACATGGCACAGCAGACCTCTCCTGACTCACCCACTGCTCCCCTCAGCAGTGTGTTTCAGTCCATCTGCCTGTTCTGCTCCCCACTCTGTCTCTGGTGACTCTTCTCACTTCCTGTAACTCTGGCCTGTATCCCAGCTCTCCTATGCATAAATAAATCTTAAATAAAAACATTTTAATTACCTAATTAGACACTGCCCCCTCCCCCCTCCACCCACACCTTGTTCTATTAGTTTCCTGGAAAAGAGACAAAATTTTTTCACTTGCTTCATTTTCACCATGGAAAGTGTAAAGAGTATGGTGAGCAGTCTCATATGCCCATTGTCTAAATGAGTTTAGATATGCACCTCCTGAGTTAGTGTCTTTCTTGTTTTCACCCTCTCCTGTTTTACTATTTCAAAGAGCTTATGTTTTTGAAACTAAATTTGATAAGAAGACATTTTAAAATAAGGATTTCAAGTGAAAGTCAAAAATTAAGTGGACTCATATTATTACTCTACATAGCCACCTTAAAAGTCAGCACTACATTTGAATATATGTGTTAGGACAAAACTACAATCAATTACATCACAGCACAGATGTCTACAAAATCAGTCGATTGCTATGCATCTCAGTGTGTTATTTTGTGCCATGACCATACATCCTAATATGCAATCACTTGTTGCTGTGAATGAAAAGGAACCTTTTACTTTTGTTTTGCTCTGAGTGAAGTTGATGTGCAAAGAGAATCCATAGACTTCACCAGGTGTCGGTGACAATGGTTTCTATTACCTAGGTGCTGGGGCATCTGTTGGTCAACTGCTATATTATTTAAGCAAGGAAAACTCATTAACATGATCGAGACCATGTGGTCTGACAAGGGAGAGGTTAAGGGAACATGCCAGGCTTATTATTTTATTCTTGTTCCTAGGATACGGAGTATGGCTAAAAGATAAGTCAGAGATGCAGCTTTGTTTATTTATCTGGAAATATTGTAGTGTTGTCCACCAGCACCATGATATTTACTAATTTTTTGAGTCTTGTTCAGTTTTCAGTCTCTGATTCTCAAAGGTCATTGCTGAAATATAGTTAATACCTGTCTCTAGTTGAGGATTCAACGATGGGGAAATGATCAAACATGTAGATGATAGTAAAACATCTTAACAGAACAAGAGCCAGTATAAGAAATGGAAATGTGGCAAATGAAATGCAGGTTAACAGTGGTGGATCTGAATTCTCCAATGTGAATTTAGTGTTTTGTTTTGTTTGTGAACATACCTTTGACTTAATTGCCATTCTTTTTTTCCTTTTATTCATCATTGTCTATTCAGGCCTCCTATTCTTTTCCTGATGTAATTCAGGAATATTGTATATTTCTAGGAAGTTGTCTACTTCTTAGGTTATCCAACTTGTTGGACATACAATTGCTCTCCTCGTAGCATTATGTTCCTTTGAATTCTGTAGCAACTGTTGTCAATTCTCTATTTTATTTATTTATGTTTTCCCTCTTTTGTGAGCCTGGTTAAAATTGATCTATTTTGCCAAATCTTTTTTGAAGAAGCAGCTCTTGGTGTCAGTGATATTTTGGATTATATTTTTGATCTCCATTTCATTAATTTCTGTCTGTTTTTTACTATCTCATTCTGTCTGCTGACTTTGTTTTGCTTTGCTTTTTCTTCTTTTCCTAGTTCCTTTAGTTGTTAGCCTAGATTTCTTATTTGGCATTATTTTTGTTTCCTTAGGTAAGCCTGTATTTCTCCATGTAGTCCTAATATAAAAGGGAAATATGTTTTCTTCATTAGTAACAGAATGAGCAACAACAATCTTGCTTTATTGATGATTTTTTCTACATTATCTCTTCTTAGATGTTGTCTTAAAATGTGGCTACTACCAAACTTGTCAGTTTTTCTTTAAATACAGCAGAATCCCTTCCAACTAGTACATCTGACACATAATATTTAACTTGAACAATTAATTTTTTCCCCATCTGTACTGATGAAACATTATCCTTTAAGGGCGATGGCTGTGAGGCAGAAAGTAACTGTTGTCTTGAATTAATTAATTTTGTTCTTGTCTATATTAATTCTATAGTAAGAAGATCAATCTACAAGCACTATTAGAGATAAACTTAATGATACAATAACAATTATTATGTTAAAAAGATTAAGCAAAATGTCATGTTCTATACAGCTCAATACATATAGATATTTAACTATAAATATAGAGATAGATTTATCCATCTACCTATCTATATCATTTTAACTAATTCTTGAAATGGTCCAATGTTATATATTCCTAATATCCCCATTGTACAGATAAAACTACCAAATAGAAGCTATTAAATAACTTGCCAAAGGTTATACAACAGAAACATTAGCAACTAGAAAATAACTCAAAATGTGCTACTTTCATTAATATGTAAATGAGGTAATACTGCAGAAACATGTGAATAACACCCATTATTTCCCCTTTCTTTTCAAGACAAAACACTCCATAGTATTTTACACTTAATAATCATGAATATGCTGTAGTTTCTGTGTCCAGTCTTACTTGTAGCTGAGATAAATCACTTAGCACTGCAGTTCAATAAAACATATCACATTTTAAAAATTAAATTGTGTAAGTACAAAGAAACAGCATGAATAAAGCTATGTAACTATTTTAATATGTTCTCAAATGTTTCAAGAATGCTATAAATTATGTGTGTATATTTTACTTATGCTCAATATTAGAACATTGCATTTTAAATTATTTGAACTATATGAAATGTCAAATTGATTTGGCATGTTAATGTATCCAGTATATTGATTAGTTGGTACCTTGAAGGGAATAGCATGAACATATTTAATGCTTTCTTTTTTGAAGATACATTTGCATGACTTTCTGATATCTACTTTGCCCAAATCTCTGAAACTTTGCATAGCTTCTGGTCATTGTCAAATTAAAAAAAAAAAATTCCTTTCCAGAAGACTTTAACCTTATATCCAATATGAAATTCTTTCACCCTCTCCTGCTTACTCTGCAGCCTCTAAACCTCCGGTGTCTGGATGGAGCAATGAGAGATGAGGGGCACAGTAAGCATGACTGGTGTTATCATAATCTCACAGCTGGAGTCCCACGTGATGCCAGGCTTCAGTCTGCAGACACTTTATCCTGGGGCTATGCATGGGGTATTCAGAGACTTTTTAGGCATGTGAGGGCCTTGTTGTAACTTAGCTTATGTGACATCGTCTTTGGATGACTGATTTTAGCTCACTTTCTCCTTCAACCTTCTGTGCAAAATTTCTACAGCTGCAATCACTTAACCCAGGGGAAACGATGGCCACTCTGCCTTGTCAGATACTAGGAACTACATTTGGCCCGACTGCAGCCGACTCTCTAGCCTTGTCATTTAGGGCCAATCAATCATCTCCCATCATCAGAGCTTGCTAGGTAGAAAGGGCAGCGATAAATTCTAGCAGGTCCAAGGATCTACTCTGTGATTGAGATGCTAGCCACCTTCCTCCAGGAAATCACAATTTCTTTCTTCTCTACCTCTCTCAATGAGTTACATATTCCTACTATCACCAGTGTACAGATAAAGCTACCAAATAGAAGCTATTAAATAACTTGCCTAAGGTTACACAACAGAGAGAGAGAGAGAGAATGAGAGAGATAGAGAAGAGAGATTAGATGAATAGGTGTTACACTGGTTGATAGATATTTGGTGAATAAATGCATTAAACAGATAATGTTTTAAATAGTAGGTAGACAGATGACAGGAGACAGAAAATTATAGATTTGGTGACAGATTACATAGAGAGACAACATAATTGGATATGGAAAAACTACTTATTCTTGCCTCCATTTCTCTCTAAATAATGCTCAATAAAGCATGTGACAGCTGATGTACTTTTATACCACAAGAAAGAATGTGAAGCTTCTTTTTGACACCGAGCAGGCCTGCAAACTGACCACTGGTTTTGTTACCGAGTCGTGCTCTGACGTGTGATACGTGTGATGCAAGTTTCCATACAGCGTGTTCTCACTTATTCATCACTTCATGGGAACTGACTCAATCGAGACCTCCTACAGCGATCATCAAAGGACCTGTTTTGACCGAACAGTATAACTTTGTTATGTTCTTTCTCACCAGGTGCACAATATCAATGAATCAAAACAAGTTAAAATACCAAACACGTAATCGTAATTTCTGAAAAATCTGTGTACCCAAGAATTACACACTGTGAACCTTTTTCGAAAAAAACAAAAGCAAAATCAACACAATCCCATATTAGTATTCAGCAAGCACTGATGGTGTCACTTATAGGAGGAATACAGAGGAAACAGACAAGGGACTAAGGAAAAAAATATGACTTCCATGTGTGATGGAGGAAAATAATTTAGGACTCATTGTTACATTCATCTCAGAAACAATTATTGGTCACTCACTATGTGCTAGAAACAATTTTAGACAGTAACATATATACAAGGCAGACAATTTCTTGCCCATTTGGAGTTTACATTCTAGCAGGGGGTAAAGGAGGCAACAACTATATACAATAACCCTCCTGGCTAGTGATCTGATCCCAAGTCCGTGATAGCAAGGGCCACAGTGGGGGGCATGGAGTCAAGTAGGATTTTTGATAATGTTGTAGTTGATCACAGACTTGAATGAAGTGAGGATGTGAAAGGAAAGTGTTTGGAGGAAGACAGTTTCAAACCTAGATCATAGAAAGAGTTAAGTTAGTGAGTTTGGCAGAGGTGGGACAAACTGTAGCAGTAAGCAGGGCAGGATTCTAAGTGGCACCAAGTCAGGACCTTGAGTAAAACTTCAAGAAATCTAGATGCCCAGCGGGTCACACAGCTGCAAGAGGAAGGGATCTGGGTGTTCTCTTTGAATAGCACCGGCAGCCATGATGACACAGGATGTGCTGTCATTTATGGGGGCTTTTCCGCTGCCTGATTCTACCTGTGCTGGGATTTTGCAACAATCACGTGAAATAGGTCAAGTGGACTCCATTTCCCAAGTGATAAAGGAATACTTGCAAAGATTAGGTAATTTGATCAAGTTTGCACACATACTTCAACAAATGTCAGCTAATTCAAAATCAGATCTGGGAGAGTCAAGCCCATGTGCTGGGTGAAACATATTATTGCCAGCAAGTTCTGAGTCCCGTAAAGGGCTAAATATTTGCCTCCTTCAAACATTACTGGTGTAAAACTTACATACAACCCGGGAGATAACTCAGGGTGTAGTTAAGCACTGCCGGTATTGATGTGAAATGGTGTTATTTTCATAAATATTTGTGTTGATCTAGCCTTTATTTAAATTTGCAGAAATCAGGTCTTAATGTCATGCTTTTACCTTAGGATTTAGTTGTGTTCTTACAATGTTACTAGAAAAAGGACAAAACAGTTACTGAAATATTATCAAGTATAATTTTTAGGCAATCACAACTTTTGTGCTGAAATCAGAGATTTTTTTTTGATAGTTTTAAAGGAGACTTTTAGATGAACAAATAGATAATGGAACCTCTTTTTCTATGAATCTTCAGGTAGATGACCAGCCATTTGATAAATTGGAATTTATTTGAATACATCTGCTTACTGGTATTGGACATAAACATTAAACCTGTTGAAATTGCTAGTCTGTGTCAATGTGCTTTTTCATAAGACATCCATTTGCATTTAAAAGTTATTGATAAGACTTTCAGGCATGACAGAATCTGCAACAATCCCTAAGACTCCATTTGTTTTCATTCCCTATTTATTTTTGTCTACTCCACTTTTCATGGATTGCATCAACAGCTGTTTACCGTATTTCCAGTTCTTTCATCAAGACTACATAGCCCTATATCTTACTACAAGGAAAAATATCTTATGGGATTCATGAAACTTTCTCTAACTCTTTCAATTTTTGTGCCACCATGACAGAAAGATAGTCTCTCAACTCATACATTTCTATTTAACTTGGAAGCTTTGACTTCTTTCAAAGCTTATTTTTCTTATTTTCCCCTACATAAATGCTATGACTGTATTATTACAGCTTATGTTCTCTCATCCATTGTGAACATCTTCCTAACTGTTGTGTTTCAAGCCTGATTTTGTCAGGCTTTTGTAAATTGATGGCATCTCTATCATGAAGAGGGTGGCATGTGATTTGTATTGGTGAAAAGACTCTTCTATTTCATGGGATGAATGTTTCTGTTCCAAAGTATAGAGAAAAAAAATACTGTAGTAATTCAACTACTCTAGCTTTAGCTCAAAAGTATTTAAGAGTTGATTTAAACAGACGGCCATTTTGTTACACTCAGCTCCACATGCTATTAATAAAACATGAACATATAAACCAATCCTGTATCTACTTTCTTTCTGTTCAAACTCTGAATTTTGAATTTCACCTTGATTCGTATAGGATAATAAGGATCATCCTTAAAAGTTTGATTAAATTTAAATGTTTTATTATCTTATTATCTAGTTACCATTAAGTTTTATCTCTAGCTGCTTAGAATACTTCCTTCATAATATTACAATAAAAAAACTATTGCACCTAATTTTATATTCCATAATAAAAAATGACACTGAGTAATGTTATATTCTAAGCTCTTAATAAAACAGGGTTTTGAGGATTTTATCATGTTTTATGCTATGTCTGGTAAGAGTTACTGCCGTTGATCATAATATGTAGGATGAATATTAATTCAAGTTTAATCCAGTATTCCTTTCACTTACCTCTCACTTTTAGTAGCAGTAAAATTGACTTAAATTGTTTACACTTTTGATCATTTTTATAGTTTTGGTCTAATGAGTAAATGTTGACATGCATTTGTCATTGTATTATGACATGATAAAAATATATTGTGGTTACATATGAAAATAATTTATGAAAAATTTCTAAACATATTTTCATGTCTCTTTTTTATACAAAGCTACCATATCAAAAACAATACAAATTTACACTCTATCATTAATTAGCATATTCCAAGTGTCTATCCAACTATGAAATGCTTCAATATGCAGTCTTGACAATGATTTTGAAATATCAACTTGAATGAACTCTAGAGTCTGAGAAACTTATTCATAAAAATAAGATCTTTTAAAAAAGTTTCATGTAATTTTACAGACAGTCCCAAGTTTTTCTCTGCTCAGTGGTTTATCTATAGTATCAAAAACTTACACACAAAATTATTTAGCTCTTACTTGATAAGATTTTGGAAAATGCAGAAGTGGAAAAATGAGATGATTTCATTCAGCGACTTTTTCACATTAAGCATTCTTTTTTTTTTTTTATTCCTTTCAGGCTGTGTATATAGAACGGTATTAAGAGAAAAAAAAGGGCCAAGGGCTATTTCAGTGATGTGCTAGAGTTTGCTGGAAACAGCCCCTGAGAATTGACCATTAGTGTCTCTCAGAGGAAATCAGAAGAAAACACCAGCCATCTAGAAATCATTCCTTTTTTGCTCCCAAAGAGCTGGATCCCACAACTCTCACCAACATACTGCTAGTTGGCCCCAAAACACATCAGCACTTTAAAATATTAAGAAGAAGCCCTTAATTATTTGACTGAGTGGTGGAACCAAACATGTACGCCAATCTTTTAAAGCGAGGTCCCAATTCATTGAGGTAATCATAATTTTCATCCTGATCAGAGACTACCGAATCTAGTGAGCTCAGGGATGAAGCTAAAGATCCTGTTCCCTCAAAGGCATAAGTTTGGAGGGAGTCGAAAGGTGGGGCGCAAGGATCCGTGTTTGCTTCCTCTAGCTTTTCCAGAATGAACTTCCTGAAGATGGCGCTGTCGGGGCCGACCTGCAGGGACTGCCTGTAGAAGCTCCGGATCTCATCCGAGGTGGTTTTCCGGGCCCTGCGCTCCCGCATCACGGTGCTCCTTCTCAGCTGGGCCAGGTCGAAGGCCTGCGTGTCCTCCTCGCCACCCCCTTCATCGTCGTACCGGAATATATTCTCCCGGAAGTCTTCACCTTTCTCCGGAAACAGAGTCTGCTTTCTTCTTTGTTTCAGCCCTAGGATCAAAAAAACAAACCCTGGCCAAGAAAGCATACCAGAATATTAATTGACATATAGAATAGAATATTACATACAACAATATGTCCCGTTATTCATCATAATGTTAGCGATTCTTGTTTTTGTCCAAAAATCAAGAAATAGACTATTATCAGAAAGCTATATTTGCTGTTGGAAGATTTAAAAGGAGCTGGAAGGATGTCCTAAGTACAACAATCTTCGGGATGATGTTTTAGAGAGGAAAAACAACATAAAAATGTAATGAGCTGTTTTTCAGGATAATCAAGTTGAAATTTAAATTTTTATTTTGTTAACATATTGAAAATAGGACATAGTAAAGGAGTGTTTTTCAATCTATATGCATTTGTCAATCTTAGTAGCCAATGAGCCATGTTAATAGAATTTAAACACAATGAACTAATTTGAAATTCCCCTTTGAAGCAAACGTGGCATTATTATTTTCTGAGTTAATATTTACCGACTACAAAGTATATATCAGGCATTTTTATAAAAGTTTTAGTCATTGATTTAGTTGTTATGATACCCATATATTATCATTTCTTTTAAAGATAGGGAAATGGAAACACAGAGACTTTAAGTCACTTTCTCAGAATCTCACAGCTGGGAAAGTGGAAAGCTGCCCTCCAGACCAGAAAGTTGATTCAGTACCTGTGATCTATACTAACTCATGAATTTTGGAAACTCTAAGCTTCTGGTTTTGAATTATAATACTGGTTATGTCCATAATTCATTTCTATTATATTTGATGATTTTAATATCTTGCAGAACCAGATATTTCATAGCATTTTATTTTGAAGAAAAATATGTATGTGTGTGTGTATCTAAGATTGCTAACTCTTATTCAACCTCGAATCTTATGTAGCTGTTCAGAATTCCGTATGTGGGATTTGAAACAAACACGAACCAATGTTATTAATATTATCACAAGAGGGGCCTCCTTGGTGGCACAAGGGGTTGAGCATCGCCCTGTGGGGCTTCTACAGCCACTGCAGCACAAGTTTGATCCCTGGCCAAGGAGGGGACCCATATGGCACAGCAGACCTCTCCTGCCTTGCCCACTGTTGCCCTCAGCAGTGGATTTCAGTCCACCTGATTGTTCTGCTCTCCACTCTATCTCTGGTGAATCCTCTCACCTCCCACATCTTTGGCCTGCACCCCAGCTCTTGCATATATAGATAAATAAAATCTTTAAAAATATATATTATCATCAAAAAACCCACAATAAAAACCAAAAACAAAAAAAAAAAAAAACAAGACAAATCAGAAGCACTTTGTGGGGCAGAAAGAGCACAAGGGACTGAGGTGATGGTGCACTGGTGAAATGGTGGTGGGAAATCCATGGGAACCACAATTGATGTCAAATATATATAAAGAAAGAAAAGGGGGGGAAGACTTAATAAAAAATAAAAAAAATATTATCACAAGAATGAATAGATAAAACATTATTTCACATAAAATGTACATTTAAAAAGAATGGAACAGTGCTCTTAAATTCAATAGATTCATAATGTTAGACGTGAGGTGATGTACTTAAAACTCATCTGAGATACATGATTGAATAGAAAGTATTCGTGCAGCTCCAAGAAGAAATCCTGACTAAAGCCTGCCCCGTACTTCCCACTATCACTCATGCCTTCTCCTCTAGGCTGCCCTTGGTTTCCTCATAGGGTTTCAGAACTCGGTTCCAGTCTGTTTCAGGGAGTAATTCGGTATTTGTCAAAGTCCACACACTGCACTGATTTGACTGACTTTTGCTTCTTCTATGTAGTAATATAATTCTAAATGCAATTTTTATGATTAAAGGTCATTAAAAATTGAAAAACTGGTGCTGGGACTCAATGAATGGTAATATTGGGGGAAGGAATGAGTAGTTTTTGAAGCTTTGACAAAATGAGAAGCATAGCAAAGCAAGTCGTGAAACACATCTTATGTCAGCGTGAGCCACACGTTTGAGGTCTTTGAGTAAGTGCTGGATACAGTCGCTCTGCTGATTCTGTTCTGCACAGCTCAGTGCAGCTGTGCCGAATAGGGGTGTTGACTTTTGATAGGAGATTACAAGAGAAGCAAGAGAAAGTAATGGATGACATATACTGGATGCTCCAGAAAGGGAAAGCTCATTCTAGATGGATCATTTTCAGCCTCACAAGTCTGAATATTTTGGGGCTTATTTTCCTGATCTGTAAAATGAGTACAACTGAAATCTGCTTGTGAAAACAACAGCAAAGACAAGCAAACTGAAAATGGAGCTATCTTCCAAGATTGCTGTTGTGTGTAACACATGGATTAAGTCTCTCTCTTACACTCCTCCATCTAAACATTGACTCTTTTTTCTGTGTGTTCAGGCCTCAGTGAGCTGCAGCAGAGGGCTGGAGTCTATGTGCTAGTGTAACTGGGTCTTAGCTCCTCATTTCCAGCTGTCTGACTGTTCCTATGACTCAATTTCAGTTTTTTCAGCCGTACAACGCAGAGGCTGCTTCATCAGTTAGTAGTATGAGAATGAAATTGTGTAATTCCTGCTCTGTAAGACACACTCAGCGAAGCTCACCATTATAGCTCCCAACCTTTCAGTAACCACCTTTGCTGCAGTATGCACGGGTACAGTCGGTCTCAACAATCAATACTCTGAAGCGGATGCGCACACACGTACTCACATATGCATACAACTTTTAAAAGGGCTTTGGTTTTCCACTTGTAATGCGCATCCACTCTGTTTTCACTTCACTCCACTTGGATTTTGAATTGTGATCCATTCAGAAGGCCAGTTAGGCAAAGACACACACAAACCCACATTATACTGTTGTAACAGAATGAACGCTTCCCATAGTCAACAAATGAAGACACGTTCATCTCTGCACCACTCACCAAATATGATCATGACGCATATCAGAACAGCAAGGATGACCTCTGTCCTGAACGCCAGGGCCAGCAGCCGCTCCTCCTTGCTGCAGGTCTGCGTGCTGCCGCTGGCGTCACAGTCGCAGACGTAGACCGTGAGGGTGTTGGTGCTTGTGAGAGGGGGGATTCCATTGTCAGCGATTAAGATGGGGAGGTAGAAGACAGATTCCTCTTGGAGGCGAAAACCAGTTCTATTAGTCAAAATGACAGCTGTGTTATCTAAAACAAAAATCCATGTGCATAATTTTTCAATGATATAAAAGAAACTCACACTTGTCCTATGTTCTAGAGATGACAGCATGGTCCTATCGATTGAGGTCAAATAACAGGAAGAAAAAATTTCTTATAAAATGTTAAAAGGGGTCTCCCTGATGGCACAAGGGGTTAAATCGCAGCACTAGGAAGCTATCCACAGTCACTGCAGCACGAGTTGGATCCCTGGCCAGGGAGGGGACACACATGGCGCAGCAGACCTCTACTGCCCTGCCCACTGCTCCCTTCAGCAGTGTACTTCAGTCTATCTACCTGTTCTGTTCCCCAATGTCTCTGGTGATTCCTCTCACCCACCACACCTCTGGCCTATACCACAGTTCTTGCATGCATAAATAAATCTTTTAAAAAATTTTTAAGAAATGTTAAAAGAGCCACTCAAAAAGCCATCACTGATTTTCATGTAGGCTAATTATGTAACCAGATACATTATGTAAGTGATCCAATTGTCTTGATAAAAACAGGAAACCTAGAAGTGGACTATAGAATGCCTTTAAAGCAGATATCAATAAATTATAGGGGTACTAGCATTACATTTACAATTATTACTATCAGTTTTATTTGGATTAATTACTTACATTAGTACATACATTTTTCTAATAGGAAAGCATTACTTTCACAAATATTATAAGGAAACAATATTTTCAAAGTCATCAGTTTATCACAGCGAGTGATCTGAATACTGTATTGACTGAGAAAGAATAGTTTTTATTTGATAGGACAGGTCCTACTGAGATATTTCTCTTCAAATAAGTCTTATTAACTCATTTTCTACTTAAAATTCAGAAAATCATTGACCTTTGGTAGTATTAACTCACCCAGCAGAACATGAAAAACTGAACAATATATATTTCACTACATTTTAAATTATTTTACCTGAACCCCAAAATATTCAGTCACATTTTTTCAGTGCTATTTCTTGTATTTCAGTACTGTTTTCCTTTTTTTTTTATATTGTCATCCCCCAAAGTATATTCTGGAGAAATCAAACTTTAAAGACACAAAATAGAAAATGCAAATAAATGGAAGGCCTTTCAAATGGATGCATATTTATGACTTTCCCAAATCATTTTTTTAAAAATGAATTCCCCATTAGGCTCTTGAATCTATAACAACTCTTTTCACTTTATTTACTTGGCAAATTTACGAAATCAGAGTATTTGCTTTTTTCCATCTATTTTCAATATATTCTTATTAAATGACTTGTAACCAAAAACATTAAACCAAGCAATTTCTATTTTCTTCATTTTAATAAATTTATTTGCCTAGTGATTTAAGGTAATACTAATTTAAGTAAAACTAAAGTACACTTTATTTCTTATATTGATATTTGTATTTTTTTACCCCAAGTTTTAGTACCTTTCCGTGGGGAAAGGATAAGCATAAAAGGGAAGGAAGATATTCTAATTTATTCTCCCACAAAAGTTCGCCCATAAAATATAGCTGTAAGGTAGGAGATCTACAAGTGTTTGGTCACAGACACTTAAGTAATAAACCCAGTGGTGTATCATATCTCTGAGGTATAATTAAAATCATACCATGATTAAAATGGAAATTCATATGACCAAAGTCTTTTACTAAAGTGAAGGAAAGAAGAGCGACTTTGTATAAAATGAGTCCACCTCTATGTAAAAAGTAAAAAAAAAATTATTTCTCTTTGCACAAAATTCTTTAAAACACTTTGTCCTTTACATGATGAAATCACTTCATTTGGAAGGAAAAAGAATCTTAAACCAATTTTATATATTTATAACTCCTAATCAATGACTCTAAATACCTTTGAATCAATCAAGCTAACATGACTATGAATTACTGATATATCATTTTCTTCCCCAGACTGAGTGAAGCTTGAGTTAAATGAGAATGTGAAAGAAACTCTTGTATGGATCTGTCATTATAGACTCAGGTCATTCAGAACTTTACAGGGCTGAGAACCTCTGAGGATTTAAAAAAGTGCTTCTAATTGAAAGAATTTCAATGAGTAATGGGGCCAGTATTTTTAGCACTTGACCTTGGGTCATGTTTCTCATTTTCATTGCTATTTCTTGCTCTCCTTCACAGCATTATTATGTAGCATAGAAACAACACAAAAAACAAAGCAGTAAATTCCCTTAAAATCAAACATGATTCTCAAAGAATGTCCAAAAGACATTATGAGTGGGAGACATTACCTTGATTATCTATGATTATAAAGCTTGAGTTATTTGTGTCTTCGGTTGACAGATTAAAGTAAAAATGGTGATTTTCTATGGATGCATCCTTATCCTTAGCACTGATAGTCTGAATTACCTAGAATGATAGGTTAAAAAAATAGGTTTTTTTTTTAATTCAGGAAATATATCACTGCAATTATTATTTTTATCATTCGCATTTATTAAAATTTGGTTCACCAAAATCTTCATTGGTATCTTACGAAAGATAGCTGTCAAAAATTTTTGAATAGTACAATATATTTTCATGTTTACTTGCTTTTTTCAAAGAGTGTGTTGAAATTACATAATAAATAAATTTCTTTTGAAAGATCAGATGGCTTCCATTAGCTAAATGTGTTAGTAGTTCTCAAATTCCACTGCTTTGAATTAAGACTTTTATCCATCTGCCTAGATTTCTCCCCTCCTTTCTATTTCCTTCTTCTCCTCTTATCTGAATTCTAGCAATTATGATTTCCCGCATATATTGAGAGCACAATTGTAGTAGAATTAGTAGTTTACTAAAGTGTTTGCTAAAGTAATGAGTTTTTTAATTGATTTGAGGAAAGAACACATTTAAAGTTTAGGGGCAATATACGTGATTTCCTCTGATCCATAAGGATTATAGGAAGAGTGTTTCACATCAAATAAGTTCTCTCCCTATTTCAGATCATAAAAATGTGAAGCAAAGCAGTTATGAACAAATCAGTTCTCAATTAATTCTCTTCTTTCAAGACATGAAAGTGTCAGTCAAGTAGTTCATTATTGTCAGAAAAGAGATAAGCTGTCAAGAATACACAGTGAGATTGTGATTAATTCTGGAAATTAAAGTAAATTGATTATAGAGTTATTGTTTTGAATTTTCTGGAATTAAAGTGCTTTTAACAATGTGTCAAACAAAAATATCCTCAATTTCAAGATGACAGGCCCAAATTTATAGTTACACTTCAAAGTCTACATCTCTCCAGGTGCATAAAGAGCTTGTGAAACTAATGTGATTTGCACATTATTTCTCTACATCAACTTATCTTTTTCCTCATCACACGTTCCTAATTAAATCATAATCACATGGTGTTAATTAAATAAACAAAGAAAACATTATCATTCGATCCATGACTAAATAATAAATGTGCATTGTATTGGGGGAAAGCTCTGATTTTGGATTATCATAAGACTGTGTCTTACCAGGGTAAATGTTAGGGGTTGGGGTGATGTTCTAACTCCTAGCTTTGCAACATACAGATTTTTTAAGTAGAAAAATGGACATCTAATAAATAACGGTTAGTATCCATTTTATATTTGGCCTGTCAACTGGGCCTGTTCATTTTTCCTTTTACTATGACAATCGGAAGGTTTTTTTTTTTTTTATTTTTCAGATAAAATCCAAGAAAAATCTTTATTTGTTGCCTTGGCTAGCTAGCTAAATTATTTACTTAGACTTACCTGGGTCTATCACACACTTCATACATTTCTGAGAGGAGAAATACAAATTAAAAGCAAAATGAATACAAAGAACAGTCATGTTGTGAAAAATTCTGAATTCAGATTGTTAATTATCTCCTGGAGAACATTTTGCCACATTTTTTTTTGACCCAATACATGTTTTTTCCTACTTATATAATCCTTTGAAATCTTTAATGGAAAGAGAGCCACCAAATGATCTAAAATTAACCACCTTTTAATGCAACTTACCTATGTGTCAGGGCTAGTCTAATTTTCATAGCTAATCTTCATAGTGATCCTATGGAATAAATTATATCATTGCCTGTATTTTGTATTTACTTATGTTGAGCTTCCAATCACCTAAGATTGTTCAGTTGGTAAAATGGCTGGGTCAGAATTGGATCATGTTGACACTATAGCTGGTGTGAAATATGAGTAGACAGGAAGTCCGCAAAGCACACTGTTTCAGCTTAATGGAGGTACAAACGACAAATAAAGTGAAAAGATACTTACAGTGTGCATTGTGATAACTTGATATATATTTTCATTGTAAGAGTCCCCCATATTGTAAATTATCATATTTGTTAGTTCACATATTTATCATTTTGTGTGTGCAACCATTTAAGTCTTAGAAAAATCAAAATAAACAGTGTTACCTAAAGTCACCTTTTGTTATGAATTAGAGTCTCTGAGTTTATCGAGTATTAATTGACGTAAATGATCAATTCTTTGCAATGTATTTAATAAGCAATGCTCTGTCATGTAAACATGTCGCCTAGATAATATAAAGTAGTCAGATTTCAGTGGGAACTTTGAAAGTCCAAAATGAGACATTCGGTTCACATCAAAGCTCCTTAGTATTGGTGGTTCTGTCCAAAACATCCATGGAGAGGTTTGTTCCACATCAAGTATAAATGAGACATCAACATAGTGATTATATCACAAGTATGCTTCCCATTTTATGTAGCAGACTATTCAAGCTCCTTCCTCACACTCTTCAATACTGAATCACCCAGCCACATCTACCCAAATACTTATGAGGTCTTAATGTGCCATATGTTGTGAGGTCTATCATCTATGTGCACAGTTACACAAATAAGACTACTGCAAGATGTGAACCCCAATCCAACTACCTAACTCCATGTGCCACTAGCAGCCAGGCTATGGAGTTAAGAAGAGTTATGACCTGCAATATAGCCACAACACAATTACTGGACCAATAAAACTTGATATTTTTGTTTATGTATTAAACCTGTGAACCAAAAGTATAAATAAATACTATGGGGGGGCTATGTGAACCCAGGCACATTTTCTAAGCATGGGAGTTTGGACCGGACCAAATATCTACTAACAAATGAAAGGTAGGCAAAGCAATAAATGAACACATGTAGGGATTGTTGAAAATGTCTTAGCTATATTGTTTGTTTATTGTCTAGTTATTCTCAGGATTTATTTGCATCAAGTTGTGCACACAAATTCTTTACATGTTGTCAAGAGATTATTGTTCAACAAGTGTGAACAAGACATCATTGTTCCACCATGAAAATGGAGAAAATACCAAACTGACTTATTTTGACTAAATAAATCAGCAGGATTCAAAAAGACTATCAATACCTGTTTTAAAGATCAAAGTACTAGTTAATAGAAAAAAAGAATCAGAGCCAAAAAGAAAAATCTACTCTCATCCGTTTCCTTTCTTTCTTAATCATTTTATTAGGCAAAAAATGATGAAAATCTCATGATATTTTAATAGTTTTGTCTTGCATAAAAGCAGAGACAATCTACATTTCTTGAAATAATTTTTTTCACAAAATTAAATGATGTCTTTAAATGCTATAGATATTATGTTTTTGCCATTAGTAGAAATTTACCTATATTCAGTTAAAAATTACATATTTTAAGATATATTGATTTTCCTCTGTTAGTTTTAAAATCATACTTTATAAAATGCATATCGTCCACATTAGGTAAATGAAGGGTTCAATCATAGAACTGTCTGATTAATAGTCCAAATGTATCACTTTAACAAATACATCATTGACAATAAGGACACAACAAGGTATCTCATACTTGTGTTACAATGATGGCTTGGACCAACAGTGTTATCACAAGTTACATTCTAGTGGCACAGAGGGACAAGCAGATTGCCAACTTAAGAGTGTTGAGGAAATGCATAATGCATAAAGCACAGAATAAAGGTACATATTAAAACACCTGAAGTATAAGAAGCTTAAATATTTAGGGACTAAGAGACCTGACAATTAAAGTGAAATTAGAAAGATTATATCGTAGCAGTTATGTGACCACATCATGACTGTTCTGGGTATATCACAGATCCTGATGTGACACTTGCAAATTCTAAACTAAGGCATCCATGATCTTTTTATATTATTTAGGATTTCATAAACCCAAGTCATTGGGGAAGATTTGCATTTAGAATACTCCTGAAGACATTCTAATCTGGAATTGAAAACCTAGTTAGGAGGCTGTTGACAAGATCCTGGAAGCCCTGGGTTGGCATTCACAGCTATAGCTTATATGTTATTTTGGTGGGGGGGCTCCCTGGTAGTGCAGCAGGTTGAGTACTGTGCTGTAAACATCCATGGCATATTAGCGTGAATTTGATCCCTGGCCAGGGAGCTGACCCACATGGCACAGCAGACCTCTCCTGCCTTGCCCACTGCTCCCCTCAGCAGAGTGTTTCAGTCCATCTGCCTGTTCTGCTCACCACTCTGTCTCTGGTGAATCCTCTCACCTCCCATGCCTCTGGCCTGTACCCCAGCTCTTGTATGCATAAATAAATAAATCTTTAAAAAATATAGGATATAATTTATTTTTAATGATATGGAAATTTCTGCAACGTTTATCTAAACAGGAATGGCACAAATGCTCCCACACATAGTAACAGCTACCTGGATCCCAAATCCCAAAGGGTATGTTGATGTCCCCAAAGTAAGGATTGTCATCATTTCCAAGAGTGCACGGAATAATTTCTTCTGACCACTGCCCTACCACTTAGCACTGCCTTTCATGGACGGACGCTGACCTGATGAGGGAACTGATGAACAGGGACTGGGGACACTCTGAATGTCAGCACTGAGATTGGACTATACAACATCTAAACTTATAGGCGTATCAGCAGAACTGAGTAAGGTCTACTTCAGAAGGGCAGTTTGGTCCATGAATTAAGAAAGCTGTCCACATGTCTTTCGTGAATAATTTAGTGAGTGACGGTAATTTTGCTAGGAATACTGAAAAAAGGGCAAATTTGATATATCTACAGAACATGTGAGCAGACATTTTCTCTAATTAGGTTGGACATACAGCTTGAAATACAGAAGAAAGAATTGGTGTAAGGAAAGATATGGAAATCATCTGAATATTAACTTTGATACACAAAGGTGTATGAAGGAGTGAATTTGAAAAAAAAAAATTAAAAGGAAAGGACACAAGAGAGAAAGGGAGAGAAACAAATCAGAATTACAATGTGGGTTTGTAGAGAATTCAGGCAGGAGAATATTTTCACATGGAGACATCTTCATGGCTGATGGATATTGGTAAAATAGAAGCTGGGACTTTATAATATCACTAATATTATACTTTACTTCTGGAAAAGATATTTGGTATCAGTCAAGATAATGGGAATCATTAATGTGAAGAATGATAACTATTTTCACCAAAAAGAAAAGGCAAATTGCGCAAATGTCAGTCCATTTATTATATTTGAAAATCATTGAAACTTCTCTCTCTCTATTTCTCCCCATCTTGGCCATTTATACATTAAGAACAAAAACAAAAATTCTGTTTGTGCACACAGGTCATTAAGGAAATGTCTAGATTCCTCCAGAATAGAGAACAAATGTTCTGGAATTTTGATTTTCTCTAATGAATGTAATGCAAGACACCTTTTAATTTATCATTTGTGTGGCTCTTTGAGTCTGCAGGAAATGAGCCAAATATAAGAAAATATATAAATATTTCCTTAATGATTCTGAATTTTTTATTTGGGAAAATAATATTTTCTATATTGTGCCAAACATTAAAATTAATTTCACCTTTTTATTTACATCTAAAAAATTCTTGTTAGATTGTGGTATGAATCTTTAACACCAGCTCTGCCCCACTAAAATTTTTAGTTAACAATACAATGTGATTAACTGTAAGTCCAATGTGTACAGCAGATCTCTCGAATGTCCTTATCCTGATTGCAACTACCTACCACTTGAACAGGGACTGCCCATTTTGATTCTTACACTTTTAAACGTAGCTTCTAGAAATTCTATATTTACATGGGATCATTATATTAGATAATCATATCTTTTCACCTACATTTCCTTCTTTTCAGTAACTCTATTTTGTTGTACAGAAACTGAGCTTCAGAACATATTGACATGTGTGTGTGAAAGTGGGAATTTCATTTTCATTGTTTTTGAAAGGTGTGTTTAGCATTGAGTTTTTGACTAGTTCAGTCTGAGTTTTATCATTTTATTCTTATATTTATTGTGTGTGCATTTTTACTTGCTTATTTGTAGCCCAGAATTTAAATTTAATTTTGCTTCTTAGCATTCAGTTAAATGTCTAATTGTTTCTTTGACATACTGACTTCATGAGAGATAATTAACAGGTGTCAAAATTTTGTTTTATAACCCTTGTACAAACAATACTCTTTCAGGCGGCCATATTTAAATAGCTTCAGTAATTTTTTAATAGCAATTAAGTACATATGATATTTATACCCACAGCTAAATAGCGTTTTTACTGTTGAGTTTATATGTGCAGGTATTTCATTTTGCTATTTTTTTCTTTTTTTTTTTTTTTTGTGAAACTTTTTAAAGTAACTTACCCTCACTCGAAATCTTGACATCTTTGGGAAGGTTTACCACAGCATGGGGATTAGTTGTAACTCAAATTTTTTAGAAAAAGTTTTTGCAGGTCACTTCATCTAAAATTCTCAATAATAAGCATTCATTTTTTAAAATAAAAATTAACTGCTTTTTTTATTTTTAAAGATTTTTTTTGTTTTTTGATTTTAAAGAGCTGGGGTATAGGCCAGAGTTGTGGGAGGTGAGAGGATTCACCAGAGACAGAGTGGAGAGCAGAACAGGCAGATGGACTGAAATCCACTGCTGAGGGAAGCAGCGGGCGAGGCAGGAGAGGTCTGCTGTGCCATGTGGGTCCCCTCGCTGGCCGGGATTGAAATTGTGTCACTATGCAGTGGGTGCTTCACAGTGCAGCGCTCAAGCTGCTGTGCCACCAGGGAGGCCCTGTAAGCCTTCATTTTTAATTGCCTTTTTATTTTTCTCACGTCATTTCTTTTGTACTTTATGTTCTTTTATTCCAGCATGATGATTTTTTTTTAACTTTGTATTCTGAATTAATTTTAGGTTCTTGGAAAACTATAGAAACAGTGCAGAGAGTTATTATAATACATTATTCAGTTAACACAATGGTTACATAGTACTTAGTTTTAGTTCAATATTCACAATAGAAAAGTGATAATGGTAAATTATGGTTAGGTTATATAATTTATTCAACTCATTTTTTTATATTATGTGTGTGTAATGCCATAAATTTGATTCTATTTAAATGTGATGTCTGTAACTTGTTTAGAATATTTGACAAGAAGTGCAGGCTGAGTCTCACTAGCTATCATGGGATTTGTTTTAGACACAACAGACAAAAGATACAAAAGGAAATAATTTGTGAGCTACTTTGAGTACCAAGTGGACCATGTTCAGTATTGCATTATTTTCATTTTCTGTGGATTCATAAATGTAACTTTCCCTGAAGACAAACTAATGTATGTATCTGATGGGAAGCAAAAGAATTTCTGCAGTGCTCTTGTGAAAAATATTTACCTCAAGGCGTATCCTTTGAGTCTCCCCTCAAAAAAAAAAAAATTCTATCTATTATATTCAGTGGAGCTAGAGAGACAGAATAACAGGAAAATAACATGTGTTGGATGCATTCCTCTAAACTGTCTGAAATATTTTCTTCTACTATGTGCAAAATATTTCATCAGCATTGCCTTTCTCATCTTTACAGTCAGACCAAAAAGTAAGTACCCATCACTATCCCCATAGTACTGGTAAGCAAACTGAAATTTACTGGGGTTAGACCTTACAATAACACCACCAGCTTCTGGCTGAACCAGGATCTTGACTACACATTTGGGATCTCAGTTGCTTACCCACTGAGCAGCACTGCTTCCAAGCCTGAACATGGTGAAATGAATTTCTTCCAGTTACATCAAGTTCCTGCACAAATGTCAATGTAAATGTCTGACATCAGATTTAAACTGTTTTAGAAAATGTTATTTATTTTCAAAGGTTTATTTATTTATGCATACAAGAACTGTGGTACAGATGAAGGTGGGGGGTGGTAAGCAGAGTCACCAGAGACAGAGCGGGGAGCAGAAGAGTCATACAGATTGAAATCCACTGCTGAGGGGAGCAGCGGAGAGACAGGAGAGATCTGCTGTGCCCTGTGGGTCCCCTCCCTGGTCAGGGTTTGAACTTGTGCTGTAGAGGCTGGTGATAGCTTCATAATGCTGAGACTTAACCCCTTGCACCACCAGGGAGGCCCCTTTAGAAAATGTTATTTATAACAAGTTTTTAACAATAATTTGATTTTTTGAAAGTTTAAAAATGAAGACTGACCACATCACAACACATCAGCTCCTTTACTCCCTGGTCCTTTTTAGACACACGCCTATCCCCATGCCTTCCCTCGTCCCCTGGCAACCACTAAGCTGGTCTCCATTTCCCACAGTTTTGTCATTTGGAGGATGTACTATAAATGGTGCACTGGTGAGATGGTGATGGGGAATACATGGGGATTACAATTAATGGCAAGTATATGTAAATTTTAAAATATTTTAATAAAAAAATAAATAAATGGAATCACAGAGCATAGCATGTAAGGTTTGGAGAATTGCTGTTTGCACTAAGCATAATGCCTTTGAGCGCCATCATGCTGTGTATGTGTCAATAGTTTGAGCCTTTTTATTGCTTGATAGTATTCTGTTTTATGAAAGTATCACAGTTTGTTTAATCATTCATCCATTGACTGACATTTGGGTTTTTTCCAGAGTTTAGCTATTAAAAATAAAGTTGCTCTGAACATCTACATGCATGTTTTTGTGAACCGAAGTATTGATTTCTCTGGCATAACGGTTTACCACACTCTGCCCAAATGCATTAGGCAGTGCAGTAAGTGCATGCATAGTTTCAGAGGAAACCACCAAATTACTATTCATTTTTTATTTCCACCAGCAACCATTTGGTGTTGTCACTGATTTTTATTATTTAAGCTATTCCAGTAGGTGTGTAATGGTATCAAATTACGGTTTTAATTTACATTTTTCCAAATAAATATGTTGAACATCATTTCATGTGTCTCTTTGCTATAATCTCAGTGAAATGTCTTTGCCGACGTTAGAATTGGCTTATTTCCTCCTTACTGTTGGATTTTGAAGGTTCTTCCTTTATTCTATATATAAGTCCTTAGGTATTCTTTCATTTTCAAAAATTTCCTGCCAGTCCATAAATTATTTTTAATTCTTTTAATGACTATTTTCTGCTTCTAATTTCAATGAAGTAAAATTAATATGCTTTATTTTCCTCCTAAAATTTGAGCTTTTTTTTTTAAATTTTATTTATATATATTTTTTCTTTATATATTTTTTCTTTTTTTTATTTTTTTTTATTAAAATATTTTAAAATTTACATATACTTGCCATTAATTGTAATCCCCATGTATTCCCCATCACCATCTCACCAGTG
>JAGFMF010011484.1:2858855-2871619 GCA_019455555.1 Galemys pyrenaicus | reverse complement strand
CCACCAGGTGTCCCCAGTCTGTCCTTGACTCCTCATTTTTGGTTTCTGTGTCTTTATTGCTGTTATTGTTATTATTGTTCTTATTCCTTTCCTTGATCTGAGAACTCTTTTTTTGGTAAGTCACATAGGAAAAATTTTTCACCTGTGTTTACTTCAAAAATTTTTGTAGTTTTATAACTAATTTTACTTCTAAAGTTTTGTAACTCTATGTTAAAAACTATATCTCTGATATTTTAAGATAACTTTTGTATAAGGTGTTTAAGGTTTACGTAGAATTTTCTATTTTCTTCCTATGAATATCCAGTTGCTCCAGCAACATTTGTTGAAAAGACTGGAACATTTGAACGTATCTATATGTCTTTTCTTAATACTGCTCCTGTTATGCAGACTTTCACATCTACTATACCATGAAAGATGCTATTATAAAATACGGATTTAATTTTTTACTCCTAATTCACCTTTTTTTGTTTGGATCTGCATACTCAGAGGTATTTTATCGTCTTGCAGAAAGTACTTCTGAAATAAAATAACTTGGTCAAACAATAAACAAATATGAAATTACTTTAGAGGGAAAATGGCAAATGCAAGTTATTGAATTATTGCTCTAGAGATTTAGGAAACAACTTAATCTGTGTCAACCCAATCAAAATAAATCAAGAATTTGACAAAATCAAAACTTCAATAAAACCACAAAACAAACTCAATAATATGCTTATATTGGCACTTGTAACTTTTAATTTTTATTTTATAACCAGTGGGTTCCTTCAAGCATCGAATGGAAGGCATTAACCTGCTGCCACCTTCTGCTGCAATACACCTTGACAGGGTTGTGTCTATGAATGTGAAGTGCACAGACACCTTAGAGCGCATGCGAAATCTCACTTGATTGGAACAGGTCCCATTTTAAGAACTTGCATGCATTACTCTTTGCTGTTACTGTTAATATTTACAAAGTTCAATCCTCCTGATTTATCATTCAATAGTTCTTTATCTTTACTAAAGTACTTTATCTTTACTAAACCCTTGCAAGGCAGGAATAATAGAACAAAGGTGTCATTCTTTTCCTTTTTCTAAGGAGGAGATTGATATTCAGCATGGTTAGGCTACTATCTGATTTGGGGTGTCAAGATGACTGGCAGAAAGCCCTCTTGCTATGCACCAGGCAATCTTTCTGCTATTGTTCTTTACTGTTGTTTGATGTTTCACTCCCACACGAGAGGAAACATACTTGAATTAAAACCCATGATTTCTGACACACACAATGTTTAGATAATAATGAGGAATACCTATCTGGCCACGCGAGTACCTGAAAGAACACTGCAAGCAAATATTCATGCCAACTGTTAGTGAATGACCACGTGTCTCTCAGAAACACGGGACCAAACAGATAAAACAAACAAAAACACAAAGGGAAGCATTAGCATACATAAATGGAATTAAATTATTTTGCAATTCTCAGTTTTTCTCCAATGATAAAAGAGGCATAACCATTACATTGACACAGATATACTCAGATATGACTGGAAAGTGCATGCTCTCTCTCTCTAAAGAAGCATGAATTGATACATATATTTACTTTTTCAATTCTGGTCAGTTTGTAGTCAACAATGGAAATCATATGGAAGGATAATAGTTTATTCTCTAATTTTCTGATATTACAGAATAGTTAAGGAATCTCAAATATTCCAAAACAGATATTTCATAACACATTACCATTTTTTATTTTAGAAACAGCAAAATCCTATTACAGATAACTAGGAAAATAATGACTAAATGAAAATATTCTTTTAAGATATCTGCAGGTTCGTGGAATTCATTTAGAAATCTTGAATTTTTTTAAAATGCTTTCCTTTTGCCCTCTCCACTTTTTATAGTTTGCTTTAAAAAAAATAATAAACCAAAAAACAAACCAGTAAAGTTCATGGCACAGACTCATAAGGACTCACACACGGAATCCTAAGATCAGCCTTAAAAATTACTTTTACAAAGCATTTTGCATTAGTACTTATAAGTTTTAAAAACCTTATCATCTTGCTGTCCATAGAAAGGTAGAACGGGGAAGTGTTGCTTCCCTGTGACAATCTAATGATTACTCAAAATCTAATTGCCTTATCTTCTGTTACTTCAAGATTCATTTATGTGGTGACTCTAAAAATATAAGTTCCAATTTGTAAGGCTTTTTTTTTTTCCCCCCATTGGGTTTAAGGTGCATTACTAAATAATCAGCATCCCATATACCCTTCATTTTGGTTGTTATTTCTAAATCAAAGCATCTATATGCTCAATTTATATTTTATGCTGTTTATAAATTCACTCTGCTGTATTTCTATACACATATGTAATGCATTAACAAGTTTCTCTAAGTTAATATTAAAAAAAATGCTCTCTCTTCTTTCACAGTGGAATACATGTTCTCACTGGACCATGGTCACAGTACAGATACTTTTTAAATGGTAGTGACACTTATTTGAAATTAAGATTTATTTATTTTGGCATGTCAGATACATTGCATATAATTATAGGGAAAGTCCAAGTGTTGCTCTTAATCTGTTTCTACTTACATATTACTTTATAATCACAATGAATTAAAAAAATAAAAATTAACTTAAATGTGATGACTTCTATAGAATTACAAAAGAGAATTTTTTTTTATTCTACTGACTAAACAAATACTGTTGAATCCCGAGTGTTAGATTTTTTTAAACATTGGAAACATTCGGAAGTGGATAACTTGAATTTACATGTTAGTTGATATATAAATTTAAAAAAGTTAATTAAAAAAAAAGAGAGAAAATAACGACAGGTCTTCCTAATGTCAAACAACTCTGTCATTGGAGTTGTGTTATCCAAGATGGTAGCCATTCATCACATACGACCACCTGAATATGGGATAACGACCACTTGAAATGGGCTAGTTTGAACTAGAACGCAAAATGCACCCTGGACTAAAAAGACTTATAAATAGAAGTAAAATATCTCACTAAATATTTACATTGAATATATGTTGAACTGAAGTATTTTGGATTTCTTGTGCTAAATTAAATCTATTGCTAAACTTAAAAAAAAATAAATGAATTTAAAATATACAGACTCATAAGAGCATGTAATTAATATGGCTAAATAAAGCTTAGTTTTATAATTTCAGAATGGGAGGGATACATAGCAAAGTTTATATATGACATTGTTTAGATATCAGAAATGTATTGTGAGTTCTTACCTGACCAGCCTCTGCATTTTCACAAACAAAAGTCCTGTAGTATTCAGAGAACTCAGGAGCATGGTCATTAATATTAAGAACTTGCACGTACACAGGGACTTGAGAAATCTGCTGCGTGTTATCTGCAAATTGAATGAAGGGATGAAAATACAAACGTTAATGTTGTGTTGGGGGAAGGCTCAGGAGTATTGCATTTGGGCTATGTGGTATTTTTTTTTTTTAAGATTAATGCATACAAGAACTGGGGCACAGGCCAGACATGGGGGGAGGCTGAGAGGATTCACCAGAGACAGAGCAGGGAGCAGAACAGGCAGATTGACTGAAATATACTGCTGAGGGGAGCAGTGGGCCAGACAGGAGAGGTCTGCTGAGCCATATGGGTCCCCTCCCTAGCAGGGGATAGAATTCATGCTGCAGTGGCTGGAGATAGCTTAACAGTACAGTGTCTTTAACCCCTGCACCATCAGGAAGGCCTAACGTGGTATGTTTTTATTTGATTTTAATAAAAGCTATCTGAAAAAAACTATATAAATCATTTGATTATTAACAATACAACCTAAAAATACTATTCTCAATTTACTCACTTCAACTAATATTTATTGGTGACTTTTACCTGCAGGAACTGATGAAGAAGCATAGTAACAAAGATGGGTATATGGATATCTTTTTAAAATCTGGGAGCTGTTAGCCATACCTGTATTATCTCATTTAGTCCTGACAAATCCATGTATTATGTACTTTAACTTTACTGATAAAAACATGGAGAAACCACTTAGTTTCATCATATGGTTAAATGATGGTTTAATCTTGATTGAAAAGATAAAGGTACTTTAAGTCTTAAGAAGACAGTAGTTAGACATTAGCTGATAATCTGTATTATATTCTTGAAAATTGCTGATAATAAATTTTAGATGTTCTTGTCACACAGAAACTAAATGTAACTATGCAGTAATGGATTTTTATTTACTTTTATTTACTTTTTGGACAATATATGATTTCTCCCTTCAATGTCATTACCAAAGTTCTCCCACCAGGAAAGCAGCCATAGTTATCATAATGGATGCTAATGAAACTTCTGGGAGTGATTATTTTTCAATATATATAAATATAAAATCATTATATTGTTCAACTGAAACTAATACAGTCCTACATGATAATTGTATGTCAATATTTAAAAAGCCAACTCTCAATGTTCTTAACGACTGTATTTTTCACTGCAGTTATAAAACAAAATGGATATGGAATAATAATCTGAATATATGTTAGTGTAAAATAATTATAATATAATCTATGTAGTAGAAATATTCCCAACTCAGTATTTGTTAAATATCACACAAGAGTTAAGTAATGGCAGAGTCCTATGAGTAGGACATAAACCTCTTCTAGGATCTAGATAAAAAAGGTCAATTAGACATATCTTGACTCACTAATTATACTGGGAAAGGTACGTGACTGTGCAAGACACCGGTACGTAAGAGTATGTGATCCAGTTAAATTATTACAGAATTGTTTCTATCACTCCTAAATAACTGGAAATAATCCAAATGTGTATCAGAAAGGAAGGAATTGGGGAAAATAAATGACAACCATACTCTGAAGTGTTGGATGCTTATTAAAAATGAATGAGTAAGCGAAACAAATTTATTACTATTATGAACATTATACAAGCATGACTTGAATTTTAATCTTTTTTTCAATTTGAAAAAAAATGCTTAACCATTGTCAATTGTCTTTCTGTATAATGGAAACAATCTAGAAAATATTTACAGCACTGTTATAAAGACTAAACTATTACATGTAAAACATTTAGAACAGCTTTTACTGTGTGAGTACTAAATATTATTTTATCTATTAACCGAAGTAATATATATTCTATCTTGTAAATAATATAGGGCATGCCGCTGCATATTATACCATATATTTGTATTTCATTATTTTAAACCTTTCCTCTTTTATATAAAAAATAAAACAGTGGAAAGGTGCTTACTATTAAAGAGAGAAGATACCATTGTTTAACTTAATGTCTATAAGTGCTATTTTGTTAATGGAAAAGCATTATATTTGCAACTTACATGGAAACCTACAATTTTTTTTTAAAGGCATAATTCTCTGTTGGAAATAAAGAAATAGCTTTCCCTTATCCCTCTCCCTGGAGAACTTAATTTTAGAAAATGTATAACTGTAAAGTCTTTGTCTCATTGAAATGCTTGTTAACATATTAAAAGCTAAATAAACCTCTTGTCAACTTTACAACTCAAGCTTGTGTTTTCTCAAGCACAGAGACCTTCTCTGAAATGTCATCACCAAGGAAGATCACACCGTTACCCCCAGCATTGGTGGGGATATAGGGGTTGCACTTCACCAAAGGCTCCTCCCAGGTTGCACAATTGTCATAAAAGTAAAAAAAAAAAAAATAGTTTTCCTTTGGATAATACCAATTAACAAACACAAATCGTCACCCCCACTACCTAGTGAATTAAAGATAATATCTGAAAGACAATGTCTTCCTACTTAAAAGCTGGTACTTGTTTCTCTGGAGAAGATGCTTTTAAAAAGCTGAAGCTTCTTGACTACGGAAGGCTAGACCTCCCTAAGGCACTTAGAGAGGCCTTGCCAAGATATTCAGAAAGGGCTTTTCCAAGACATGACACTTTTTAGCAAGTCTTTTATTTTGAGAGAGGTCAACAGACCTGCGGGCTTATGGGAGACTTTTACCACTCCCTTAACTAACTCAATGGAGGGGAAAAATGACTCTTACCCAGAATCACTGTCAAACATGCAATTATAGAACATCTAGTCCTCATGAGTCACCTTCTCCTCTTGTGAGTCCTTCCCCTTTCTCTATGATGCCCTGGGCCTCTCTCATTTCTTAGCTCAAAATATGTACCGCTATTTTGCCTTATTGACTTTGGAATCCACACACATATCTACATGCATTTGGTTTTTTTTTCCCCACTAATCTATGTGATATTGATTGACTACTCAACTAGTCCAAGAAGAACCCAGAGGGATAGGTAAATTTCTTCTCCTCCCTACCTTATATAAAAAGGTGGAATGTCTTTCTATTTTGGCACTTTCTTAGTGGATTTCCTGTGAAGCACATCACATTCTGGTTCGATGCTTTTTAATTAGTCCACCTTTGTTGGGAAGTTTTCTGGCATGCAATGAGGTTTTGTGTATAATCACATTTCTTCAACAAATGGCAATTTTCAATTAATTAAATATTAAAATGCGTAAGGTTTATGGCCTACAAAAATGCATGACCTTTAGACAACATAATTAGAAATTATCCTTTTGAGACTCTCCTCTATTTTGTTGCATTCAGGGTGAAAATAAATTAAACAACATTAAAATGTGAAAATATATGGCTAAGTATTTTAAAATTTGATTATTAGAAAATAAAGCTCATATTTTAATGCTTTAAACACATTATATATCTCACCACAGAATGACAATTTGCTTAAGTAAGTCAAATGGAGAAATCATTCCAGGTACAAATAAATTAAAGAAATATTAGTGAGAAAGCCATTAAATTTATTATCGGTTTTCTGAAAAATATGTCTAAAATTAAGTTCCAATTAAACCTTTGGCAAGACTGCACAAAACAAACACATATCTTCAGAGACTCATTTTAAAGTGGTTAGTATTTTTATTTACTTAGCTGGCATGCTGATAAATTGTTTGGTGCTTAGTTTGGGAAGCTTTCCAAGGAAAGACTAAGTACTATGAACTTTATTTGCTGGAAAAACAATCAGCAAAACCGCTAGGCAACCATCTTCAAAGTAGTTCTGTGAAGCAAGTATGTTTATAACAATTTTCGGTGGTACTCTGTTTTTTATGGTTCAGATGGTTGTTTCAGAATACAATTGTGACTTCATTGGTCAAGCAATTATTTTCATGGTAATAAAAATATTGGCCCCCATCAAAGACTTTTTTTTTTCAAAATTGTTCTACAATGAGTTTTGCTTATAAAAATATTCAAGACAGAGAACAGAAATGCAAGATACTTGGTTACTTGGTGTTATAGAGACTTAAAACTCAGCATTATAGAACCAGAAAACTAGGTTGGAACTAGTTTTCCCTTAAAATGAAAAAAAACAAAACTTTAAAAATACATCTTTAAAGATAAGTTAAGTGGACACTAACTTAACTGTAGGTTTCGGAGACTACTTAGTTATATATTATTTAGAAATCTCATTGCATATCTTGCAAGTATGATAAAAAATAATGGAATATCAAATCTCCACATAAAAATATTTTTTATTTAAAAAATATATAGCACCAAGAACAGATCTGCATGAATTATTTAATTCCTGTACTTGACAACATTTCTAACCACCTATTCCTGTAATAGTGATTAACTTCTATGTATTAAATTCTTTGTAAACAGCAACTATCTTGCAACCGAAATATTTGTATGGCTATTCTTGATCAATTTTGTGATACTACAATTTGCTTTCACTATTTTTTTAAAAAGTCAACCACAATACTTAAAAGTTTCTCTAGAGAACTTCATAACATCTTCCTGATAAAAAGCATGCATCAAATTAATGGGATAGACTAATAATTATCTGCAAACTTTCCATATCAATCATTTACCTTTTTTTACTAATCATTCATAAAAGATAAGTGTTTCTAGGAATACATAAAATAAATTGTAGATAGTGTTATCTAATAAGTCACATTGTAGTACTTCAATTTAACCAAAGTAAATGATGTATTCTTACAAAAGCTCAACCTTATATTTAAAATAAGTTCATTGTGAATAATCATTTACATAATTTACATAGCATGTCCTTTTACTAACTGAAACAGTTTTATAGAGAAGCACATATTTTAAAGCTGTCTAGTTTTCCCTTGAGCTGAGTTAAATTCCTTTACTCAGTAGTTTTGTAAATACTGACATTATAAATAATTTGTTCTCAGAATTCCTCAATGAATAAAAGCTTCTTGCTTTTCAAATAAACATCTTTGTGTTTTCTGACACCAAAAGCCTTGGTATTTCTTCTGCCGCAGGAGCCAGCAACATTTATTCCCTTGTAACACTTGCTCCCCATCCTTTATTGTTTAGTTAAATGGAAAATGCAAAACCCAGATCCAAGTCCTCCTGCAGTGTTTCCATAGAGCTATTCAATACAGGACAAAAGCATCTGCAAGAGATGCTTTCCACTCCACCATATCACCAGCCAAATGCTCCTCCGTAAGGTGCAGACACAAAAACAAGGCAAGAAAGTAAACAAGATTATTATAATTCTATATAAAATTAGTTATAGGAAAGAATGTGTCTTAAAACATTTCCTAGTGAAAATTTTAACTTAGTTCTGTTCTGCACTACCCTAAATCCTGCAATTTAGTAATAGGGATGATTTTGATATTCTACATTTTGTTATACCCCTTCATTGAGTTTGAGTCAATGTAATCATTGAATAGTTGATTGATAATTTTGAAAACACTATGCAGATGATTTTACAACCTGAAAAAAAATCTAAGATCATCTGCCTATTGCTGAAAGTAAACAACTGATCTCTATTGATTATTTATTGTCAGTCTGCATGACACCATGAGTTTGAGTATATATTAATATTTTTCTGATGTACAGACAACCAATAGATGCCTATGGTTTAAAGCCTTCATAGTCTTCCCAATAATTTCACTTGAACCTTATCACTTTTATGTGCTTGTATTTTAAAAGGATGTGTTGAAGTGTCACTTTGATCCCATGGTGTAAAATTAACTCTAATGTCATCTTAGAAATGAACTAAGAAACAGGAATTCTATATCTGAAGTCTGGAATACTCTCTTTATGAACCGACAGTCTCTCAAGCTGGACTTATTCTGATTTTGATTAAATGGTACACTACTACTGGTCGATTTTTAATTATCTTAAACTTAAAATTTTAATTTCCACTCTATAGTTTTACTACTTGAATAGTAGTTCAATAAAGCATGACATGAACTAGATATTACTCTAAATTAAAAATTTTGCTCTCAGGGAATAATTCCTATGAAATAAGTTTTATGTATGACTCATTTCCACCCATAACTATTTTTCAAGAGTAGATATGTTTTTCAAAAGACCTTCTTTTCTTAGTAGACTCTAAACTTCAAAAGGCACGCAAAAAAAAAAAATATATATATATATAGGCAGGTATAATATCACCAGAGGAAAATTGACAAGAGATATATCCATTAAGAAATTGTAAAAGCATATCACTACTTAAAAAAATATTTTAAAACTTTAGGTGAAATGAACTGAGTTTCATTTGTTATGTTTTTCTAAATTATTTTACATAATTTATTTCTATTTTCAATTGAAATATAAATAAGATACAACATTATATTAGGTTTAGGTTTCCAGTGTGATGATCTGACATTTACACATAGTATGAAACGATCACCCAGTAAGACTCATGTGTCTTGACAATTTCTCAGATTTGCAATACAGTCTTGTTGCCTATGAACCTCATGGGTATACTTTGTTCTCCTAACTTATTTATAATGCAAATTGTTATGTCTTTCCATGATGTATTTTTTGCACTAAACATCATTATTTTCAAAATACAGCAAAATAACATGTGGCACCAAGGTGAATACTTACATTTTTCTGTGGCTGAAACACTTAGGTTGTACCAAGCACTAATCTCCCGATCAAGAGAGGCAGTGGTGACAATGGTTCCATTGACGTCAATACTAAACACCTTGTTTCTGGTGATAGAATACCTGCACCAAAATGGAAAGATTCTCACTGTCGTAGTTTGTACTGTATAGCAGTGATCCACAAGATTCTTCTTAAGCAATGACAAGTCATTAAATGCATGTGCCACATAATCAATGCAATGTTGCATAATTTTCAATAAGGTACATTCATATATTTAAGATTCACCTCAGTGGAGATAGGAAAATAAACAGTAAGATGACTTAGATGTATGATAAATCTAAGCATATCTCTCTCATTCTCATTCCCAAGAGAGCCACATTTAATAGGTGAATGAATAGGTTAAAAAGGAATTGTGATAATAATAATAATGATAGTAATAAATATAAAAACTAAAATTAACAGCCAACTATAAGTCAGAGACATTCTACAGGGGGAGGGGAGGGAGAGGAATCAAAACAGAGAAGGGAAAAGCTTTGGGGATGGTGGAAATTTTATGGGAATTAAACCTGAGAGAAGAAAAGAAACGTTGTACAAAAATGAACAATGATGTAATATATATATATATATATATATAAATTGATTTTTAAAAAGAAATGGCAAAATATAATTTGTAAAATGAAGAGGCACCCAAATCAATAGGGGTAAAAGTGTGTGCTTGTGAATGTTTGCCTTTTTTTTTCCTCTTCAAAGTTTAATAATACCTCCTTGGCCTGCAGAGCTAGAAGGCTTTTTCCCAACCATGGATTTGCTTGCTAAGTCTATGCATCATAGGATATATATTTGATAGATGGCATAAAAGCAATATTTGTTTTGCTTGTTTAAAGGAAAAAAATGATAATATTTAATAAGAACTAAAGTCTCTATATAAAGAGACTTTATCCCCCAAATAAGGATGATTAGATCTAAGGTGTTATTGGGTCATGCATGGGAAGAAGAAACCAGGTAATAAAATTCTGTCATGCAGAAGCCTAGAAAATGATTTTAAATTCCACAATGAAAGAAGTCTTTGAAGTACTCAGCATGTCTTATCTGCTTGCAAATGATTAATAATAAAAATTAAAGAAGAGTAATAGCTAGGGTTCAGTGATAACTTCTCATTGCACATACATTCCCAAAGACTTTGATGAGACATCAATGAGGTTTGCCATAATTATGTGGCAAAAGATGAGAATATTTTAATCTGCAATTGACAGGTCTCTATAAATATCACACTAATTTGTAGCTTGGTGTTCAGAGGAGAATTAAAATAGAAATTACAGAAAATTAAGCTTTAGAGGAGTTCGGTTTTAACTCTATTTAAAATTGCTTTAAACCTTTATAAGAAATTCACTTATATCAAGAGAAGTGATCACATTTCTTAAGAGACTTACTGACAAAATGAGACAGAACATTAACAGTTAATTTTGTATAAAAAATTTAGAAACTATCGTGGTTCTATAATACACCACCCTAAATAACACCAGTCAAAAGTTAGACAGGAAATCATAGTTTCTAGTAATATTAAGCATCCATTAGAAGTTAAGAAGCAGAATGTAGGTTACAATTAAAATCCAGGCCCCACTGAAAAAGTTAAAACAGAAATAAAAACTGACGTAGGACTCTAGGTAGAACAGAGAAGCTACAGACTTTAATGTGATATTAGCAATACTGTAAAATATGTATTATTTATCTCTTTCTTCTAGAACCACAGATTCTGATCATGTAGATGGATCTGACCATTTAAAATTTCCCATTCTAAATTATACATATATTTTTTTCAAATGTAAAACTAATCAAAATATTTATATACTAATACTAAAATATAAATATTTTTCTTTTAACTCTTTAAAAACAGATCAACATCAGAAAATTAATAGGTAAATAAAGAACTGTTATTTTGATATTAATCTCATCTACCTTAGCCATATTTACCACTGGTAATTTTCCCAGTTAAAAACATTTTTGAAATAATTTTAGACTTACAGCGATGTTGTAAAAATAGTTCAGAGAGTTTCCATATGGTCTTTTCCCAGATTCTCCTAATATTAACATCTAATATTAAACCATATATTATTACTGTGTAAACACTAAGAAATTAATTTCTATAACGTTAATGCTACAAACTTAGACTATTTATGGGATTTTTGCATTAATATATTTTCCAGCTTTATGGTCTATGGTTGATGAATACAATTTTTACTTATTTAGTTGTACAACATGAACTTTTTTTTTTTTTACAACATGAACTTTTAAGGTACTCAGAGAAATGGTCTAATATTTTTACACACCATGAAAGCTTATCACAATCAAGTGAAAAACACATATTTCTTCAGAGAGACTCCTTTTGTGTGTAAGAGAAAACCTGAAAGCTAAACCATGCTGTGTTTTAGATCTCCAAAATATATTAATTTTACTATATTTGGATTTGACCAGTTTTCAGCTGAGGTTCTTTTTTCTCTTTTATGAAAAAGGTAGCCTAATCTAGACTTGCATTTAGTTTCCCTGTCTCCTACACAGTTCTCAATCTTCTTGTTCTTCATGACCTAGAGACAATGGAAATTCTGGTCATTTACATAGAAAGTCCATAAACTTGGGTGTGTCTGTTTTTTTTCTTATGAGTAAGTAACTGTTACATATTTTTGGCAAGAATGACAATGAAACATGGGCCTTTCTTTGAAGATCATATCAATCGGTACATATATTCATCGTAGGTTATTAACGCCGGTAAGAACCTTGGTCACTTGCATAAGGTTGTGTCAGTCAGGTTTCTTTACTATTGCCTCTTTGTAATTAATAAACTTCCAAGAGGGTCTCCCTGGTGGCGCAGTGGGTTAAGCAACGCACTATGAAGCAAACCGCAGCCACTGCAGCACGAGTTCGATCCCTGCCGCCGGCCAGGGAGGGGACCCA
>JAGFMF010011484.1:2841654-2858747 GCA_019455555.1 Galemys pyrenaicus | reverse complement strand
CTGTTCTGCTCCCCACTCTGTCTCTGGTGAATCCTCTCACCCCCCCACACCTCTGGCCTGTACCCCAGCTCTTGTATGCATAAATAAATAAATCTTTAAAAAAAATAAACTTCCAAGGGATATATCTTGATAATTTAATATCCATGCATGAATCATATCTACAATAATAGCCATTGTCATGTTACTTATACTGGAAATTTGCTAAATTTTGGAGTGGAGACTTCTGATACTCTCATCACACACACACACACACACACAAATAGTGACTGTGAGAAGGCATGTTAGTTTGACGAAGAACCACTTCACTATGTAATTATATTATCATTGTGTACATCGTAAATGTATAAAAGTCTTATTTTTAAAATCGGGGTGGGGAGCAGTATGAGTACCACTGAACTCTGTGCTTGGGAACTGCACCCTGTATGACATCCTGGTTTATTATTATTTTAATTGTAAATGTATTCATGTTGTGACTGTTTAACTTCCAACACATTTGTTACATTTAAAAAAAAAGAGGTGTCTCTATTGAGTCATATCAGCATCAACTCATGAATTTATTCTGGATATTTAAGGGGTCATATGTGAAATGCACCAAATACTGTTATGTATATGTTGCCTAAGTAGTGACAGTCTTGGACATCGGAGTAATTGTTGCACAACTGCTGGGCCCTTTCAACATGTGCGCCCATATTTCATTCCCTTTTACTTTGGAAACCACAAGAGGATCTAGTGATCCTTGAACTTAGTGGTTTGTAGCAGTTTCACTCCAATCTTCTTCTATTGCCACCTGTCCGTATTTTTTTTTTAAAGATTTATTTATTTATGCACACAAGCACTGGGGTACAGGACAGAGGTGTGGGGGGGTGAGAGGATTCACCACAGAGAGCGGGGAGCAGAACAGGCAGATCAACGGAAGCACACTGCTGAGGGGAGCAGCGGGCACAGCAGGAGAGGTCTGTTGCGCCATGTGGGTCCCTCCCTGGCCGGCAGCAGGGATCGAACTTGTGCTGCAGTGGCTGCGGATGCTTCATAGTGCGTTGCTTAACCCACTGCACCACCAGGGAGGCCCTGTCCGTATTTTCCCTGGGGGTCTCTGTTTTCTTCTTAGAAGGAAATGAGCCATACAGGATGAGAGGTTCTCCCCACGCCTGCGCACTTCATCTCAACTTCCACTATGTTTTTGCTTCTGAATTAGGTCTCAACTGAGATACAGAATGTTAAAACTTCAGATCTTTTTGGATAAACAATTCAACCCAGAAGACAATTTTAATTTTTTTGAGGGAAATGTTAAAGAGTAGAATTCTGGGCATATGGTTAATGTGTGTTAATTTCAGGACAATCTTCTATCCCCCTACTTTGATGAAATCACTTTTATATCTAGATGATTACTTTTATTTTTTTGTAAATGTCCATGTAAAAAAATCAATTGATGTGTAAATAAAGAACAAAATTTTTTTCCTTCCAATATATTTATATTTTGTCTGTTTTTCTTGCTTACTGCACAGGCTAGGACTTCAGTATTATAGTGTTTTGGAATGATGGAAGAATACACATGTAGGGAACACACTTCTTAGGGAAGAAGGACTATATCATTATTAAGTATAATACTCTTTATCAAATCAAGAAGCTGCCCTTCTATTCATTAATATGTCCATGCTTGCCTTTTAAAAATCACACCTAGATGTCAAATATTAAAATGCTTTTTACATCTTTTGACATGACCTTACTTTAAAAAAAAAAATCTGGGGGCCTCCCTGGTGGCATAGCAGGTTGAGCACTGCACTGTGAAGCATCCATGGCACTGCAGCATGAGTTCCATCCCCAGCCAGGGAGGGGACCCACACGGCACAGCAGACCTCTCCTGCCTTGCCTGCTGCTCTCCCCTCAGCAGTGTATTTCAGTCCATCTGCCTGTTCTGCTCCCCACTCTGTCTCTGGTGAATCCTCTCACCTTGCATGACTCTGACCTGTACCCTAGCTCTCGTATGCATAAATACATAAATCTTTAAAAAATTAAAAAATTTAAAAAAAATGTGTTAATATGGCAAATTAACTTTTTTATGTACAAAGGTTCCTGCATCCCTGTTATGCATTACTACGTAAAAAATATAGTTGAACTAGTTATTCTTTTGTCAAGAACTGTTACATCTTGCTTATGAGTATTAGCCTGTTGTTTCAACTCTTAATTTCCAAGAAATTTGTTACCTTAAAAAAAGAGTTGTGTCTCTATGAGTCATATCAGGATCAACTTCATTGATTGTAATTTTTGATATATTTCACCAGTGACACTATCTGGGCTTGAAATGTTATTAATTAAAAAATTAAATTTACATACATGTGCCTGAGGTACTTTATATGTGGATTATATGATTTTTCGTTTATAGGTGTATGACTATACATGCTATATATGCATTTATTTCTTACAAATCTGTTTTCACATTTTTCTTTGTACTATTTTTATTTTTACAAGATCTCTGTTCGAGGTTACTCTCAGATAAGTTTTCAAAAGTGTGACCTTGAGTCATCAGTAGCATTTTATATCACAGCCAATACACACCATTTAAGAAAAGAAAGGTGTGTGCAATTCATTTTAGAAAGAACTTGAGCTGAAAAGCTTACACTGTGAGATTCTGATGTTTAGAAGATTAATCTTTGGTTCAACTCCAAATTCCTTTTAATGGAAGTCTTCATTCCTCTCAGAGTGCAGAATAAATAAAACATGACCTTGCAAAGTTTTCTTATCGCTAACAGTTTTTGCAAGAATGATCTAAACAAATGATGCTTCCATGAATGTTTTTCCAAAGGCCTTTACATTACGGTCTTGGTCCTAAGGTATAGACGCATAAAGCCAAGTCCATACACAAAGCCTATATCTTTCCAAGCCTGGTGCAGCTGCCCCGTGTTTTTCAAGGATTTTGAACACCCAACTTTTTGCACACACAAACATTGTTTACAGACAGCCTTTTCCTTAAAAGGTGGAAACTATCCCTGACACTTTTGAAACACAAAATAAGCAGAGCTGTTCCTGCTTATTATTATAATTCATATGAAGGATTATCTTAGTTCTCAAGTTTCTGTGGCCTAAACAATGACAAGAATTTTCTGTTAAACCATTTAATTTATTCCACCCTAGATTTGCTAAATCTGACAATATGTGATTCTTAATTAGAAGAAAAAGCTAGAAAACATGAGTTATTAGAGTCAAGCATAATTCACTTTGTTTATTATATGTTAGTATATTTTTCCCACAAGTAATAGAATAACTGAAGACAAAATACAACTATCTGTGATTTCCTTTGATTCTGCATGTGCTTTCATGGAGTAAATGTTAAGGAATAGATATTATCAAACTAATGCTGAGATTGAAGTTATTTAGCACTTTGGTTTTAAACATTTTCTGGATCTTTCTTTTACTTCCTTACTTAAAAAGAAAGAAAGAAACATCCTGAAATGGGTTTTGTAACTACCCTCATGCACATTTACTTTTGTCTTTATGACATACTTTCTTTGAACATTTGCTAAATCAGATTATGTACCACATGCAAAAAAAAGAAAAGAAAAAAAGCTGTCAGTTTAATACCTGAAAAGCAATCTTATTTAAAAGGCACCTCTATGAAATGCATTGGAATATATTCTTTTGATAGTTGCTCACATACACCTTTTTTAAGCAAGTAATTGTAGTAGAAAGCTGAAATTACCAAAACATTTTTACATAAAATAAGTAACCACAAATAGTGATACAACAAAATACATGATCTCTGTTAATATTTAGGTGTGGCTCCCTAATTTGCCTCATGTGCCTGTAACATTTTCACTTGTAATAAACAATAATTTTGTATGATTTTAAAAATCATACCATGTTTTTGTTGGTAAAACATTTCCCATTAATTGCCTAAATTACACGCCAAGATTAAATGTTTAAATTGTTTCTAACACTATAAATGATAATAAAAGATACTATAATGAACAAATTAATCATTAAAGCACTTTTGCAATTATATATTTTTACTATTCTCAGAAGAACAATGAATAGATTAATAGATATACTATTAAAAATATCTAAACATATAAATATACCAGGCTATGATTAATTATATATATACACATGCATATATAATTATGCTCATGGATATATGCTGCATATACACTTATATTTATTACTTACATCTTTATTATCCTTACATAGGTTACTAAAATTCCATTCCAAAGTAAAACTATAGCTACATATTAGAAGGAAGAGTTTTATGACTAGGAATTTTAGTAGAGCAATTGGAGAATTCCTCTCAAAAATTAACAGACACTCCCTTCAAAGAGCAATTCACTGTTCAGAATCTTAATACACACTTGAAAGTTTGTGTACTTCTGTGGCCTTTTAAGTGTGGAAAACAGACGAGTAAGGAAAGATATCATAGGGAAACCTGTAACAGATTCTATCTTTATGTTTATATCGACAATGGATTATTGAGAAAAAAGCTGAAATATAGTACTTAGACAATATTTGCTACTAGAGTAGCTTTATATTCTGAATGAGCTTATTTCATTTTTACTCCTTGAAGTGGGATCCTATAAAATCATCCTCAATTTTGGAAATTCATTTCAATTAAATGGATTTAAATGAAACATATTTTGATCAGCTTTATTCAGGCTGTGATTTACATACTTATGGGTCTTTTCCCTGCATATTCTTAACCCAATTAATACAGTTGATTGCATAGAATTTTAGTTGGTGACTATTTTTTGCATGCTTGTAATGGACTCTTTCTCTAGATATTAACCAGTAGATAGTAGGTTTCTCTATTTTAACTTCTCTGTTTTTCAAATTTGATAAGCATTATATAAATGTAGATACTATGCATATATCATTGTTTCTAAGCTAGTCTGTGTTCCTTGATGTATTATTGAAAAGCTGGTCATCCGAACATACCCAATAGGAGATTTCCTCTGATCTGGATCTGTGGCAGAGACCGTGCCTACAAATGATCCATGTGGGCGTCCTTCATCAATTTCAAATATGTAATACGGTTGGACAAAAACAGGGGGTTCATCCTCATCCCCGACCTGGACCTTAATGACAGTGGTGGAAGGTTCCACGTGATATTCCACAAGCTGCTTGTCAACATGGCGGTTTCTAACTTTTGCTCTAATGCGATAGTGGTTCTTGTGCTCAAAATCCACTTTCTGCAAGGAAATATAGTGTACAACGAAGACATAACTTCAGTAATCTAAGGCATTCCTTAGGTGAAAAATGTCTTAGTTACGTGGCCTCCCCGGTGGCGCAAGAAATTAACAATTATAATTGTTAAGGCTCAGCACTATGAAGCTATCCACAGCCACAGTAGCGCCAGTTCGATCCCCAGGCAGGGCCCGACCCACGTGGTGCAGCAGACCTCGCCTGTCTCCCCCTGCTCCCCTCAGCAGTGTATTTCAGTCAATCTGCCTGTTCTGTTCCCCTGTTCTACCTGTTTTGTTTCTGCTCTGGTAAATCTGTCACCCCCTGTACCTCTGACCTGTACTCCAGTTCTTGTATGCATATATGTTTTTAAAGTCTTAGTCATTAAATGAAGGTTGAGTTGTTTTTTAGATTTACCTTTTATGCACTTGGGTCATTAAGCATTTGCACAGCAAATCCCTGTTTGTATTTAATTTTTAAAATCTACTATAAAATGCTTGGGGATAATAACTGTATTTTTAGGATAAAACTATATTTTTCTGGGCAAAATTTCTTATGGAGTTGAGAATTTTCTGTTTTTAAGATCTTTTCAAATTGTCCTTTAGGTGATTTTTTTTTTTAGATTTTCTACATATAATTCAAGATACTCTGTAATAACTTCCTTCTCTAAAATCCTTTTCTCCCTAAACCACAAATACTAGGTTCTCATTCCACTTAATGAGACAGAAACTAATTAGCTAGAGAAAATGAATTGTATGTATTTCTGACTTGATTCTACAATCTTCTGCTAATGAAATAATTTTAATACATTTACCTTTTTTAATATGACTATTCCTTCTTGGGTCTCGTTATCAGTAATGATGTCAAATGTTTGGGAATCATCTTCTTCCACGCTATAATCCATTTCTGCATTCTCTCCTATGTCATTATCAGAGGCCATGATTTTTCCTATAGACGTGCCAGTAGGTGCAGATTCAGAGACAGTCAGGCGGTATAGACCTTTAAAAAAAAAGCAAGATACGTTGCATAACTAATTAAAATCAGAAACTCCTAATTATAACATCTTTTATTTATGAACTGTAGGGAACACGTACCCACACTTTCCACCAGTCACGTATTCTAAATCTCTCTTTCTAGTGCATACTCCAATAGGTAATAAGGGGAATGTTCAGATTGTAAACACTCGGGACTGGAGCTTAGCGCCACCCTTGGAGCACAAGGTATGTGTTTCCTTTAAAACAGGTGCTGCAAAACCAGTGCTGCACGCTATTTTCATTTTTCACCTTTTTCATAAACATGAATATCCTCTTGCTATTTCATTTGGTGAAGGAAAACAGAATATCAGTGCAGGGCTTTTGTAAAAGTGAAGTGGGATTATGTGAACTTTAGAAAAGAAGGAGATACCTGTGCTAAGAGTTAAGAAAATTCAAGATGCTGTCTACTTACTTTCTTTAAATATAGGTTTATTGTCATTAACATCAGAAAGCTTAATTAACACACTTGTTGTTGCAGAAAGTGCTCCAGGCAGGCCAATCATGTCTTTGGCTTGAATAATTACCAAATACTCATCTTGAAGTTCTCTATCCATTTTAGAAGATATTCTTATGACTCCTTTAAAAATGTAACAAACTTCAATTATTATTTTATTATGAATCACGGTATCTTCCTAGTTAGGTTAATTTCTTAAGAATTCAACCAACAATCATTCTTTTGACAGACTTGGACCTATTACGATGTGCTAGATGCTGCATTGGAGAAAAGAATGTAAAAGTAATAATAAAACACAGTACTCTGCTGCATTCCCCTGTAGTCACATGGTGAGTAGTCACATCGATACTATGGACCCTTAATAAAAGTAGACCCTTAAAGAAAGCCTATGTTAAGTCAGGCCACAGATAAGGAAGAGAAATAGCTTATTTTTTGCTTCAATCTTATTTCCTACTATCTTCGCTAATACAAATTTAGCTACCTTTCCCCCTAAACTTACAAGAATATTTATTATGGGTTAAATGTGTAAATTATAACAATAAATTCAGGCAAACAAATTGGTGTGTGATGTGAAAATCTTACTGAATCATGATAGATGAAAAAGGGTTGGTTTTCAAATCACAATGATTTGAAACCTGCATGTATATGTATTCTAATTCAAGTTAGACCATGGTGTTGTAATAAATGTCTTCTATGAAATTACAGAAATTAATTTTCTAGGGAAAATAGTGCATAGGTGAGGGGAATGCAGTTTTCACTATTTTGGGAAAACAGAACACTTGTTCTAAGAGAATAGCCAATCTATAAGCACATCAAGAAAAGTGTCCACTAAAATAATTATGATATATGTTTAAAAAAGAACATTGAGTAACATTGTCATGGACTGTAAATTTGTAACTGTAGTCCAAAGTGTTTCCTAACTATTGACTATTATATGAACTGGCATGAAAACCATGTATGACTCAAGAGCGAATTGCATTTCATATTGACAGACTAGTATTAGAACTTTTGGAATGAATAACCAAAGACATAGAGAACAATTAAGCAGTGAATAAGGGGAATATAGAGGCTTTAGCTCCCCATGGGTGGGGCTTCAATTAACTTTGCCTACTTTATTTTCAACTTTTCTTCTTACTTCAGAATCATCAAAGGACACATACTCTCAGATAATCTTATTGACCCCAAAACTTACCACTTCAATGTTTGGGTTGTCATTTGTTTAGCTGTTCAGTACACCTCTCTCTTCCATCAATGCAATTAATAGTTTCAGCAAACTTGCTCAATATAATGTAAAAGTCAGTGAAGTTTGGGGGAAAGACAGGGTTTAACATGATGAAGAAAGTCCAGTATGGCCTAACATGTGGCTATTCCTCATGTATTCCAATTTCTATACTCTCTCTCTCTCTGCTCTCCCACATTGTTCTCTAATTAGTCCAAGAGTTTCAACAATCTCCCATCTCACAAATTTCCTCTGTGTTCTTCTTATAATGTAGAATATTCCACTCTCTCATCAATTTTGCCAGTCTCTGGTTTCAGTATATTCTGCCTTCAACATATAACGTAGTCCTCATTTTCTTGTTTGTATTTAAATGTATTCATCAATATTCACATGTTTAATCTATTTTTTTCCCCAGAAAGAGGGATACAAGCTGGGTATTTGTCATTATTTTCTTAACATGATGTATCTATAGTATGTTTAACAATGCCTATTATTTATTCAGCTGATTCCTACCAAGATTGATGAATCGAGGGAATTAAAGTCTAAGATCTTAAATATCTATTGAATGTAATAAAATAACTTTCCCTGTGTATCCAGAAAAATAGAAGCTAGGTATCATCCTTGGAAGAATTAAGAACACAGTCACTACAATAGTACTTTTCAGAATCTGCTTCCCTCAAAAACTAAGATAGAACCATCTAATAGTTGCTGGATGAAGCAATAAGAAAAATTTAAATATTCAAAAAATATTAAAGCTCCAACTAAATGCTTTAATTCTTTGAATATGTATCAGCATAAATGGGGATAGTATCTATCTTTTATTAACAACCATAGAATTCTACTTCTATTGACACTTACTACATTATTGCACAGTTGGTTTGTGATTTGATTAGTTGTGGGTATAATTATTAGCTTTTCAGACTATAAGTTCTTAAAGACAGCATTTATATAGGCCAACTTTTGTTTTGATCACAATAGTTCTTAAATGATTTAGTGACATATAAGGATTATATGTGAAATATTTTGTTTTAAATTTTATAAAATACTCAACTGATTAATGGAAAGGAAAATAAAAATGTAAAAAATTGTATTAATCTAAATTTTAAAAATACAGAACTTAAAAAAAAAATGTAAGCCTGCACCTCCCTGGTGGCCCAATGGGTTGAGCGCTGCACTGTGAAGCATCCACAGCAGGGAAGCGCAAGTTCGATCCCCCACCAGGGAGGGGACCCACATGGCGCAGCAGACCTCTCCTGCCTCGCCTGCTGTTCCCCTCAGCAATGTATTTCAGTGGATCTGCCTGTGTGCTCCTCACTGTCTCTGGTGACTCCTCTCACCTCCACACCTCTGGCCCGTACCTCAGCTCTTGTATACATAAATAAATCTAAAAAAAAAATTGTAAACCTCAGACCACTTTATATACACAACTGTAAACCCAGATTTAATCACATTCTACTGACATGCAGGGGTATCTTATTGTGGTTTTAATTTGCATTCCCATGATTACTAATGAAGTTGAACAGTTTTAATATGCTTGCAGGCTTTTTCCTGGCAATTGTCAATTGTTCATGAATGTGTCTTCCCCATATTTTTTATTGTATTGTCTATCTTTTCCTAATTGATTTGTAAGAATCCTTATATTTGTCTTATACCCCAAATGCAAACAATCTGTGGTATGAACCTAAAATAGCAAGTCTCTCAAATTTAGAACAATTGAAAGACTAATAGGAATTAAAGTCAAAACATTCTTTATGGCAACAAAGACTGCATGATTTCACTCATATGTGGAATATAGTAAAGCTTCCAACAACAACAACAAAAAAAAACAACTGTAAAACATGCATGCAGAGAAATTTTGTTCTGACATTTGCCAACTTAGAATCATGTTGAATTTTACTTTGTTTTATTCGGAAATACCTGTTGTTGGTTCAACAGAAAAATACGGTTGACCTCGTTGCAAGCTATAGAGGAGACGTGCATTATTGCCACTTGCAGGGTCATCAGCGTCACTTGCTGTCACCTGGATGACGAATGACCCTGAAGAGGAAATGAGTATTAACAAGAGATTAAGAGTGTGGTGTTACTGGTGATGAATTCAGCCCTGTAAGGCATTCGATCTTTCATAAGCAAGATGATGATAAAGTCTAGTTCATCATCTTGTTCTGAATTGTAAAAATATGTATCATTCTGTATATATCCCAGGACAATATATGATATATATAAAAGTCCTAGCCCTCATATCAATGTAGAATTTTAAACATTCTACATTGTAGATCTATGACATAATGAAACCCATTATAACACAGAATTCACAGTCTTTCAAAGGCATGTTATGAGTGGAGGAATCAAAGGAAATGGGAAATACTGTATTTCAAAAATCATATTGTAATCTGTACCTCAAAAATTATAGACTATTCATAAAGATTTAATAAGAAGTTAATAAAAGGTGATAAAAAGGTTATTGAAATGAACTTGAAATAATAGCACATTGACTTTGAGCACAATCATTTTGCCTGGTTAATTCCATTTTATAAAATGATTACTGACTTTGAAGACATTTTGTTTTTTTTTTTAAGACCAGATATTGATAAAGTAAGCATTCTCATTAAAATTCATTCACAAAAAATAAAGCTTATGTGACATGTGTGCCTTTAAATTAATGCTTAAATATGTCATTAAAATTATTGAGCTTCTTAAGGGTTTTTATATCCACCTAGAATCTAGCATTATGGATCTTGTTGCACATTCACATTTGTAGAAACACCAAGAAGAACAGCAACACTAATGGCACAAAATGAGACAGCCTGTGATTCTCTTTACAGCACCATGATTTTATTCATTGTGATCTGACTTTATAAACTGACATACTCTACTAGGAAGCCCTTCTAATTTCCAGTAATGGGACTCTACAACTTTTCCTCAGTTGCATGTATTCTTCACTCTCATCTCTTAGCATTTTTATGTTTGTCATCTAACACAGGTTTTGTATTATAAAGTCACTCATCCTGTAGGCATGTGTTCGTTTCTTGTACTTGTAAATTCATTCTTGCTGATGGCAGCAAGCCGAATGGAACTTGAGGCCATGATGCAAGGTGAGATAAGCTAGATGGACAAAACCAAAGGCCGCATGATTTCACGCATGCGTAGACCCTAACGAAGCTGAATTCACATAAACAACACTGATTGGTGGTTATCACAGGCTGGGCGTGGGAATTTTGGGTGGAGACTAGTCAAATGGGATACACTTGTAGACAGAAAATGAGTTCAGTTCCAGAGTTCTGATGCACAGTATTGTGATTATGGTTTGCAATGCAATATTTTGATACCTGTTTATACATCAAATTGCTAAGAGACCAGAGCTTACTACTGTGTGATGTGATTGGAACTATTACTGGGGTAATCACTAATATGTGACGATCAAATCAACAAGACATGCACCTCAGTTTACACAATGTTATATGTCAGTTAAATCTCACATGACTGAATAAATGAATGAATGAAGGTATATATTCTTACAGTAATTATGAGGGCTTCTTAGAACCACCAATTTTATTAGTTTATTTTTGGCAAAATTTGTTCTTTTAACTACCCTCCATTTAATCTCCTCACATCTATTTAATCCCCTCACATTTCCTCATTTTGTCCTCGTTTTATTCTTCTATAGGAGTTTTCCCATTCCCAGTTTCCAGAACAAGGGTTAAATAATACAACAGAATTGACAATAATATACCAAAAAATATGAAGCCAATAAGGCATCTTTCGATGGTAACAACCAACAAGAATTTTAATGTCCCCTTCCTCATATTGTACATTAATTATAGATATAAAGGCACTTGGCAGCTGAGACAAATTTTTAATTGCTATGATCATTTTCTTACAATCACGTGACTCCTCCTTTGTTAGCAATATCAGAGATGCATATATATCACAATGAATGCTGCAGCTTCTTCTCAAGCACAGCAGCCTCCCAGGCCCACGTAATTGCTGCTGTTCATGTCACGGACATGGTTCAGAGTCAGAATCACCCCCAACAGTGTGAAGTGCAGCTCCAGTCTCCTGGTCAGCCCACACCCCAACAACACAGAAATAACAATTAACTGCAGCTGTATTCTAAAATACTACGGGTATGTGCTACGGAAGAACTGTGGTATATATCAGTGATGTCAGAATACTTATGGCATTACTTTTAATTTTTTATTTTCACAGGAACTTTTTAACTTTTAAAACTGACTCACAGGCCCGCCCTGGTAGTGCAAGGGGTTAGAGCTTAGCACTATGAAACTATCTACTGCATCACGAGTTTGATCTCTGGCCAGGGAGGTGAACCACATGGCAAGAAGATCTCTCCTGTCTAGCCCACTGCTCCCTTCAGCAGTGTATTTCAGTATATCCCCTGCTCTTCTCCCTACTTTGTCTCTGGTGAATCCACTCACCCCTGCATCTCTGGCCTGTACCCCAGTACTTGCATGCATAAATAAATCTTTAAAAAAACTTATTCACAAGCAAATATTTGTGATATGAGATATTTATAGTATATAAAATGAATTCTGTACAAATACCTAGAGGAAAATCTAAGGAGCCATTGAAAACGATCCTAGCTAGGATTCTGTAAGATTTGCCAGTATAACTCCTCATAAATAAGTTTATAATTCATTGAGCATTATGAAGTTGTAACAGACTTGAAAGGTTGAGTTTGACACAAAAATTCAAGTTTTTTTTTTTTTTAACCAATAGAAAATTAAGCAATATAATTTATGGCATTACTGTAATAGAAATGTAAAACAATGCAAATAGGTTATATACTAATTCTATTGATAATTTAAAAAGTAAAAATATTATTTTCCTTTATTGTGCTTTATATATTTGGCATAATATATTTTACATTATATTTATACGTATATATCTTTATTCATTTTATTTATTTTTATGGCATAAAATGCAGCTACCTAAACATTACAAAGGGCATTTTTAAACTTTGTCATCAATCATTTAGTTGTAAAGAGTTAAAACTTAACCACTGAAATAGTTAAAAAGCAAGAATACTTACCAACACTGCTATGGATGGTGTTGGAGGGGATTATGATAAATGAAGTAAGTCAGAAGGAGAGAGACAAATACTGAATAGTTTCACTTACATGTGGAACAGAGAAACAAAACAAAGAATCAGATAAAACCTAACCAACAGTAAGTTCTAGAAATCTGGCTATAGAATTGAGACTGCAGTGAGGGCGAGGGACTGGGGAGAGTCCATTGTGGGCAGGGCACAATGGACTATGGTGGAGGACTATGGGTGCCTTGGTGGTGCTTGTTGTGTGATAAAATATATCTAAAAAGGCTCTTGTGACACACACCTCAAAATCATACACAATGCTGTAAACCAATGTTACTTCAATTAAAAAAAAGAAAGTATGATATTGGCCCCTAGAGCAAGATGGCGCTGAGAAAACTAACTACAGTATCACAAATAAAATCATACATATAGAGAGCCCATTCACTCATTGATACCTCAACTGAGCAACAGAAAATAGTTAATATCAGTAAATGTTGAGGGTCAACTGGATACCCCCACCCACCTACTTATCAGACATCTATTGACCCAGTTAGCGCTTGATGAAACTGCTCGCAAACTTCAGTTTAAAATAAATTGTACATATAAATGTGACAGGTAAATAATAAGAATCCAAGAGCCTGATAATAAAACTTTTAGAAAACCTGCTAAAGTATAATTCACTTTTTAGTGGGACTTGGTATGATTTGCAGAAAATAATTACCCAGACTCTGCTTTTCAAAGTCACACGAAGACCAGAGTTACCTCCAGGTACAACTATGGATTGTCTTAGCCCTAATCAACCAAGGGAGACTTAATTGCATATTTCATAGATACAAAGTCTGCTTAAATTTCCTCCCTTCTTGAGCTGCTAATTTTGTGGACAAAACTAACCACAGTGATTGAAAGGGAGGATTATTATCAGATAAAATTAAAAGGACAGGAAATTATGCTAAATGAAATAAATTGGAGAAGAACAAATGTCTGCTGATTTTACTCACATGTAAAATCTCACATTAAGAAATTAAATAAAATAACTGAGAAAACTACACCAAAGCAAACTCTAGAGACCTGACTGTAGATTTGAGGCTACCAGGGCTGAAGGAAGGTGGAGGTGGTCCAATGCTCATGAAGAGGACTATGGGTGATGGGGTGGTGGGTGTGGTTTGGGAACACAAGAGGAGTGAATGTATCTACCTAAATCATACACAGCACCGTAAACCAATGTTAGCTTAGTAAAAAAAATAAGTTTAAAAATGAATATGCAGCTTTTACACTAGGGGATTTTAGAATGAGAATTCATTATTTACGTCAACACTTTGAGTCATGATGTGCCTCAGCCGACACCTGTGAAGTCTCTCTGGATTATACATCCACCAACATACTCTTCATCTCCCAGAGAGTCTAATCACTTATGTAGAGTTTCTGTGTCTCCACAAACTCATTCATTTATTCAGATATCTCAGATCTCAGGCAGTGTGTGACTTCCGACCTAATAAGTAGGTTTTATTATTTTGTGTGAACAAAAGATAAATTTGCAAATCTACTCTGAGAAAAATTTGATGTTTTATCTTAATTCCTGAAAGCACTTGTTTTAAAGTAATGACATTTCAAACATATATGTATTTCATAAAAGTGCATCATTAAGTATAAATGAATGTATATTTAATAAGGAGTTGTAGGGGTTTTGTTTGTTTCTTCTGATGACATGCTCAGTAGTCCACCAAATTCTAAGTTTAAAGTATAAATTCAAGCATAATATTTTGTAGTTATCTAGAATATGGCACAAATCTATTTTTAAAAGACAAAGGAGAATGCAGTTTCTGCACTGGTTACTTTTTAAACGATAAAATTGGTGGATGGGGAATTCAGAAGCAATATCAACTCTCAAGAACCTATCAAATGATAAATATAGAAAGAAAATGAAGACTTAAAGATATGTTCAGGTGAAAGACTCCACATTATTCATTAATTAAATACTGAGATTGAAGGAGATGGAGAAACCACATATATTATTCATCAGTTTCTTTAAAGCAATGTCAATGACAAACTGGGAATGTTTCAGAGGAAACCATCAACAAAATGGTTGAGGGAGCAATAAGGATACTCTCATATTTCCATATTAGGTAACATTTCTGATACCAGCTGACCAGCTTCTGTTGGCTCCTTCCTCCCAAGAGAAGCTATAAAAATTGCTCATTGATTTTGGTGTGATTCCAAACAAAGCCCAAATCCTGAAAGGCACTCCAACTGGATGTATTGAATTACACTGATTGACAATGTAATATGTACATGTCCCTCAAGTTGCAACGCATAATGAGAGCCAAATACTGCACAGACCAAATCATTGCTTTGTAATCTCTATAGAATCAACCACCGTGAGATCTGCACAAGGTGGCATGCTATAATTACTGTATCATTCACATTATTATCCATTCCTGGGCTCACTGCAAAATTCCTGTTTTGGACCTTCTCTTCTCCCTGTAAAATTCTGACCCATTTGCTCTCAATTATTATTTTGGTCTCCTACTTCACTGACAAAATAACAACAACCACTAATTAACTGGTTTATTATCAAGTGTTAAATTATCTGGATCTGGTTCCTTTAGTACCCTGAATTCCATGGTCCTTTCCCTTCTCAAAAACCGTTCTTCAGGCATTATTTTCTTTTCATTTTGCGTCCAAGATACTCTCCTCTTGGGTCATTCCCAATAGTATGTAACTGTTACTAAATTTCCCAACTTAATAAAAAATAAAATAATGGTAAACAACGATAACCAATCCCTTTCACCTTAATCTGCCTGTACTGATGGTCTCATATAGCTGTATATTTTTTCCCTTTAGTAAAACATCTTTTCAAATGGCTGCATTCACTGTCACCTCTGAATCTCCTTCTGTTCATTGCAATCTGCAACAGTTGCAAAAATTCTACTAAATTGCTCTTACCAACACCAGTGGGGAATTTCAGTTTCCCAAATCACAGGTCACTACTTTGACTTGATTTTGTTCAACCTCACAGCAGCATTCCACACAGTTGGAGAATCTATTCTTTTGTAATATCTCTTCTGTTTTTCTCCTCCTCCTTCATCACTGGGTAACCTCTTAAATTCTAAAGTATAAAACAATCTTCCTTTACTTAATAATCAAGTTACCTTGTCTGCCATCCTCTTCTCTACCTACATTCACTGCCAGGAGTCTCTCATTCTAATGTCATTCCCTACATGCTTTCTATATGCCAATAATTCTAATTTTATATATGCAAATCTCATTCCCTGCTATCTGAAATTTTTGTTTCGGATTATTATGACTGATCTATTTATGTCATTCGTAATTTTTGTTACTAAATATCTCTATGTCCTCTAGCCAATTAAGCTACCTGATACTTATATAATATACATAGCAAATATCATCTTGTTCATTTGTGTATTATAGCTAAAACATAGGTTCAATGGCATCAATTACCTCATATCTTCTTTACAATTGAATTCTCACATTTAAGGAAAAGTTTCAAGAACATGGTAGCCTCATTATACATTCTTTGATGAAGGAGATGGAGAAGAAAAAGGAGGAAGATAGGAGGAAGAGGAGGGAAGGGGGAGAAGAACTCTCTTATCACCTAGCAGGAGAATAGTATAATATTAAAGTATAATTTACCTCTAGTGTTAATTAGTCTTGATACATACTACACAAATTAGTGATACCATAAAGATCTATGTTCTGAATACAAGTAGAAAGTCATCTTTAGATTACTACTTGAGTGTTAAAAAAAATCATCTTGAAGAGGTGGGAGCCTATATTTCTGAATTCTATAGTGTTATAAACCAATTTTACCTTAATAAAAGACAATTTAAAAAATCAGGAAGTTAGAATGAGATATACATTTTTAGATTTGCTGGGAAATGAGTCAAATACTTAGAGCAAGCAGTTTTCCAGCACATTAACACCCTTTAACCACTATTGAAATGTATTTAAGTTTATCCAACAAGAAATTTTATGAATTGCATTTTACTATATGGAGAATTACCTTTTTTTTTTCTTAAAATATTTTAAAATTTACATATACTTGCCATTAATTGTAATCCCCATGTATTCCCCATCACCATATCACTAGTGCACCATCACCTCAGTCCCTCGTGCTCCCATCTTCCCTCAACCCTCCCCCTCCCCTCC
>JAGFMF010011484.1:2780006-2841604 GCA_019455555.1 Galemys pyrenaicus | reverse complement strand
TAGTATTCCATCGTGTATATGTACCACAGCTTCCCGATCCACTCATCTGTTTTTGGGCATTTAGGTTGTTTCCAGGTCTTCCCTATTGTCAAGAGTGCTCCTATAAACACAGGGGTGCAGGTATTCTTTTGAATCAGTGTATTTGTGTCTTTTGGGTATATTCCTAGGAGTGGGATTGCTGGATCATATGGAAGTTCCCAAAATACATGGACATTTTGCATAGCCATACCATAATCTTCTCCTATTGGAAAGCTATTTTTGATGTTGAAGACATAAAATGTTTAAATTCTCAGATGTTTCAAAGTTCTCTTTTCTACATGTATTATCTTTAAAATGTTTATAAAAACAATACTGTGCATCAAAAGGAAGTTGAAAAGGAATACAGTCACAGAGAGGTGTTCAAGTACGTTGTTTTGATTTTAGTCTATATGTTCTATGGTTTTCATACATATACTATTGTTTTTGACTTATAAATTCTTTTTTTAAAAGATTTATTTATGCATACAAAAGCTGGGGTGCAGGCCAGAGGTGTGGAGGGTGAGAGGAGTCACCAGAGACAGAGTGGGGAGCAGAACAGGCAGATAGACTGAAGTGCACTGCTGAGGGGAGCAGTGGGGAGACAGGAGAGGTCTGCTACGCCATGTGAGTCCCCTCCCTGGTTGGGGATCTAACTTGTGCTGCTGTGCCACGGGTGCTTCACAGTGCAGCGCTCAACACATTGGGGCCACCAGGGAGGCCCCGACTTATAAACTCTTTGTTCCTATCTATTTCTACTTCATATCTTTCAGGATATCATTTGCTTTTTTGAGACAGTACATTTTTAAAAAATGACATTCTCGTATTAATGAAATCAGTAAGTGAACAAGCTAAAGAATTTTGTGTATCACCCAAACACATCTTACCTTTTTTTCTATGGCTTGCAGGCTACGATAACACTTTAAGCAAACATATACTTAATTAATGTATAAACCATTTTCATTAAATTTTTATAGGCTCATTGTAAATATTCTACTTCACATGCTTGCAGAATAATGTTGGGGTATAGACTTTTAAATGATTTACTTCTAATGAATATGTTTAGAAATGTAAATTTTTTCATTCTTAATAATCTTTGATGTAAATTAATATGCAATACCTTCTGGAGACATCTCGGGTACAATGGCCTCATAAGGTCCATCTAGGAATTTTGGTTCATTGTCATTGATATCCGAAACTCTGATGACAAATTCAGACTCGGGTTCCACAGCCTTCCCAGTGGTGCTGTCTATTACCTGGGCTCTTAATATGTAGCTGGACCGTTCTTCTCTATCAAGCTTCTGTTTGGCAAATATGTCACCTGTTCTGTTATCAATGACAAAAATACTTCCAGCTCCATCTCCCAAAAGCTTGTACTGGAAAGAGCTGTTTCCATTGTCTAAATCAGATCTCAGCTGCAAAGGCAAAGAGGGAGAATTTAGTTTCCAGATACACTAAAATGAACAAATAAATTTTAATGATTCCATTTTCATGTCTGCTAATTTCTCCCAAGTTAGTAATTATATGTTATCCTTGTTTTATATTAAGTAAGTTAAAATATAATTTTTCAGATTTAAATCTATTACTAGATTGAGGCATCTCTGACTTTTCATTATAAATACAAATGTTACTACTCTGAATAGAGGATTCTAATTAGAAACTACAACAGTTGAAAATCAAAAACTCTTTGATAATGTACACACAACAAAGTTGGTTCAAATTGTATCAGTAGTTACATTTTTAGTCACTAAGCTATACTTCAAATATTTATACTAGATTGGGGCTTAGATCAGATAAATTTAGGCACTGATGTTCTTCCTTGAGGTAACAAATACAAAGAAATCATGGATATTTTAATAAAAACATAGGGAGAATGTTGATAAGATTATAATAATAATGTCAATGATTAATTGGCACTTATTAAAAACTATAAGTTGTTTTAGATTAATTTTCTCAATCTCCCATAAATAGTGTGAGATATATATTATTGATATGATCAATCTTTCTATAGAGAAGGAACGTGAGGTTGAAAATTCCAAAACCTTTCAGTCACATGATTTTAATGTAGATTTGTGATTTTGATCCCAGTCCAATCTGAGCCCAGGTAACATGCAACCTCAGGTAACATGGTCACTTAGTCCTTGAGTTTTTGTGAGATCAATATGAACTCTTTTCTCCCCTTCCCATAGTCTACTCAATTCTCAAATATATCTTTTCTTCTTCCGCCTTCATGCTGTCATTTTTAAAAAGCAAAGTACATTTGTTAATCTTTCATAGTGTTAATGATTACTTATAATTTCTAATGATAATTAGAAAAGCAAAGGTCATATAAGTAACCTTGATTGTGTGTTTTTTAATATCTAAATTATTTCCATAAAAAGAATAATTCCCTAGCAATTGTGAATGCTTTTATTTCTTGATTAACTGTTTATTACTATATACTCTTCTTCAAGTTACATGTGTCTCTGAAAATTCAGTTAACCAAGAAATATAATCGTTTTCTGTGTTTTTTCTAATAGCACAAATTATAATGTGTTATTCTTAACTAATTATTTTTTCTAAATGATCGGGCAATATCAAAATTATGATGTATTATTCTTAACTAATTATTATTAGTTATTCTTAACTAATTTTTCTAAATGATCGGGCAATACTGAAATAAATCTAAAAAAACCTAATTTTAAAATGTGTGTTGACTATCACTGGTATGCAAAGGAAAAAACAATCTGTTAACGTCAACATCGAAATTGACTTCCTGGTATCAGTTATTTTAATTTTATTATTATAAGATAAAAGGAAGTGCCGATGTTAAGAAATTAAGGACAACAAATGTAGTCTCCAGTATACACAACAAAATAAAGGCAGGCATGGCTCATGTACTTCAAATATTTTGGGCACACCTTAAGAACCTGATTCAATATTTGAATGAAGATAAATCAAATTTAGCAATGACTAACATTTAAAGTACATTCACAGAGTAATTTTCATAGATCAGTAAACCTGCTAGTTTAAGGACTCAGGTTTTAGTAAAAGAACAGTGATTACTTTAACATCTGTCACTTAGTGTCAGAAAATGCACGAGTTAAATACATTTCAATCTCACGGATTCCAGGATCATGAAATCTTCTGTTTCCATTCAAAAAAAAATTTTTTTAATTGGGAAGTTACTTTCAGTGTGGCAAACAAATATCGCGTTAAATTTTTACTTAACTGTGCTTTCCAAACTAGAACTCTTTTTTTTATTATTTATATATATTTGACATCAATTGTAATCCCCATGTATTCCCCATCACCATATCACCAGTGCACCCTCACCTCAGTCCCCCATGTTCCTGTCTGCTCTCAACCCTTCCCTTCCCCCCTCCCCACCAAGTGTCCCCAATTTGTCCTTGTCTTTTCATTTTTGGTTTTTGTGTCTTTATTGTTATTATTATTGTTGTTGTTCTTATTCCTTTCCTTGATTCTTATTTGGTTCCCTTATGTTCCTCCTAAGGGAGGAACCATATGGTATTTTTCTTTTGCCTTCTGACTTACTTCGCTGAGCATCATCCCTTCCAGTTCCATCCATGTTCCTATGAATGCCTCTAGTTTTTCATTTTTGAATGCTGAGTAGTATTCCATCGTGTCTATGTACCACAGCTTCCCGATCCACTCTTCTGTTTTTGGGCATTTAGGTTCAAACTAGATCTCTTTTAAAGGTGGTGGAAAGGATTGGTGTGCACACACATACACATAACATACTCACCCACACACATACACATACACACACACACATACACACAGAGACCTGAACCTGCCTAAGATGCTACTGAGTGGCTTTGGGTGAATATATCCTGTACCTGGGACTGAAGGTATAAATGAACTCCTATGAACTCTAGACAAGAGGATAACGCTGCACTTCTGAAAGTACTAGAAAAGGAGAGATAATGAATTTTGAGTGCTTCACCCTTTGGGCCCAATTAAATTTTAGTGCCAGTTAATTAGCAGTTAAACTTATTTCAGTTCATTCATCTGGAGAAAGAGCCTTACAAAAAGGACACGATACTGTAATTACCCATGTTTAAAGAAGACCAAATAATAATAAAACCCCAAAACATAAATAGGAAATAATCTGTCTCATTAAGGAAATTTTCTTAAGTAATAGTCTTGTAAGAAAGTGAAAACAATTATTCTTTGTCCTCAACTTCACTAATCAAATGAAGGGTGTAGTTTCTTGAAGGAACTTAACCATAAAAGGATTTGGTATTAATCTTACTTCATTAAAAATCAATGAGGGGTAAATCAATACCTACTTAGCATAATAGAAAATCAGGTTAAATACTGTTGGTAAACTTGAACTGTTTTCACTGTAGTGTTTTGATCCATCACCAAAAATAATACCATCAAATATCCAGATGTTGATAAAGGATGGTGTCTTCTCAGATGGGAGAATACCCATCTGAATATCCAAGCTACCCACTTCCCTCCATTTTTTTGTGACTATGTTTGATGCTTACAGCCCTGAAACCAGTAATTAAGCTGCTGTTTGAAATATTCTAGTAATTCTCTTATGGCAGAATTCTATCAGGGAAACAGGCATCACTCAGGAGGTGAAGGGAGGTTCTTTATTTATGCTGGTGAGTTTTACACCAGTGGGCTCAGGGATATCTCTCGAGGTCTGAGCCCCGAGCTACTAGGTCACAGAGTATGTATTGACTGAAGCAAGGGGTACAGTCACCTGGGGTGCATAAATCAGGGTGCATGTGGCCTTGAGAGTTATCAGGTGTTCCCTGGAACTTTCAGTGTACAGACTATGCCCCAACTTCAGCTAATCAACAGGTAAGCCTGACATTTCCCACTTCAATTCCACTGAGAAAATGGCCAATCATCAAACACCAAAACTTGCCCAACACAAATATTTGCATTCATATGATGCTATTTCCTATAATACTGCAGAAATTCAGTACCTGGCCTACGTGATAGTTGCTGGTATTCAGTTCCTCTGGGACAGAAAACTGGTTCCACATCCACCCGCGCTTCACTCTCCAGCATGGTCTTGCTTCCTGGCTGCCCTTCTCTGTCTTGCAGAGGGCAGCTGCTGTGAGGCCTGGCCATAGGAGAGGGAACCCCAACATGAAAGGGAGGAGAGAGCAACAATGCATTCTGTCCGCCTGGTTCCAGCTGGTGCTCTTCAGAGGAAACTATGTGCAGACAGCAGTCTTATCTTCCTTTGTAATCTTCTTTGTTCTTAAGTATGTCTGACACTCCTGAAGGACAAGACACACAACAAATTTTGACATTTAAAAAACATAATTTTCTCTCTTAAGGCCAGCATACAATTTTTTTTTTGCTATTTTTTTTCTTTATATATATATTTGACATCCATTGTGGTCCCCATGGATTTCCCATCACCATTTCACCCATGCACCATCACCTCAGTCCCTTGTGCTCTTTCTGCCCTCCACCCATTCCCTGTCCCCTCCCTAAAAAGTGTTTCTGATTTGTCCTTGTCTTTTTGTTTTTGTTGTGGTTTTGTTTTATTGTTATTATTCTTTTCCTTGGTCCCTTCTTTGGTTCCCTTATATTCTTCCTAGGAGTGAAACCATCTGGTATTTTTCTTTTTGCCTTCTGACTTATTTCACTGAGCATCATCCCTCCTAGCTCTATACATGTCTGTATGAATGACTCTAGTTTATTTTTTTTGATTGCTGAATAGTATTCTATCATGTATATGTACCACATCTTCTTGATCCAATCATCTGTTTTTGGCCATTGGGTTGTTTCCAGGTCTTACGTATTGTAAATAGTGCTGCAATAAACACAAGGGTGTGGGTATTCTTTTGAATCAGTGTTTTTGTGTCTTTTGAGTATATTCCTAGGCATACAACTTTTATACCAATAAAAGTGGAAAAAAAGTACACATTCATTATCCAACTAAGAGAGCTGGTTGCATCTTGCTGCTAAGCAATCATTTGATTAGAATAATTTTTGTTCCAGAACAGTCCTTTTTAAAATTTATTTGTATTTATTTATGCACACAAGAGCTAGTGTACAGGCCAGAGTTGAGGAAGGTAGAGGATTCACCAGAGACAGAGTGAGGAGCAGAACAGGCAGTTAGACTGAAATACACTGCTGAGGGGAGCAGTGGGCGAGGCAGAAGAGGTCTGCTGTGCCATGTTGGTCCCCTCCCTGGCCAGAGATACAACTCATGCTATACTGGCTGCAGATAGCTTGATAGTGCTGAGACTTTAACCCCTGCACCACCAGGGAGGCCCTAAAATGTATATTGGTGATAGCTAGTGAATAATGAAAGGTTTTGGATTGACTACAAATTTCTTAATGAGAAAGATTAATAAATTTCCCAGGTTTCAAAGTGCATTATCATTTCATCTATTTACTTTACTATTAAAATGACTAAAGAAGGCAGTTTAGGGGATCCTCCCTGGTACACAAGAGGTTGAGTTGCAGACTGTGAAGCTATCCTGGCCAGGGAGGCACCACACATGGCGCAGCAGACCTCTCCTGCCTCACCTGCTGTTCCTCTCAGCAGTGGACTTTAGTCGATATGCCTGTTCTGCTCCCCACTCTGTCTCTGGTGAATCCTCTCACCTCCCCTCACACCTCTGGCCTTTACCCCAACTCTGGAAAAATAAAAAGACAATTTAGGTGATACAAGCAAATTTGATCATGTTGTGATATGGACAAATATAGAAAGGGTGAACTTACCAGAATTTAAAAAAACAAACAAAAAAATATGATTCAAAAATCAACAAAGCTGAAAGAAAACAGAAAAAGCTATGCACATTGTGGAACATTTAAAACTGGACTTCTGTACTGGAACACCAACAGGAACAAAAAATAAAAATAAATCACTGAGTATATACAAATTTAAGAAACATGATCCATTATGTAAAAGAACTGAGAATTAAAGACTGGTACATGAAAATGATACAGTTTTCAAATGTACATGATATATTCTTAGTAAGGGATTATTTGCTGGGCCATTAGAAAAAAATCTCAATAAATGTCAAAAGTTTGTAACATTACATAATATATTCTCTGATGCCAAGAAATTGAAGAAGAAATCAATTAACAAATTGGTATTAGGGAAAAGACATGCATTAAAATTTTTAAGCATACTAATTTTTCAAAACTTTATTAGAGAACAATTAAGAATTCAGAAAAAAAGCAAATTAAATTAATTTCAATATAAGCAGCTAAAGGAGGCAATAAAGTTAAAAGTAGGACTAATAAAAAAATAAATGGTGAAACCATAAAAAAAATTAAAACCAGAAGCTGCTTCTTTGGAAGATCAATAAAATTAATGTATATTTACTCAGCTTAATAAGGGGCAAAAGAGAGAAAAATTAAAAATTGATAATTTCTGTAATAGAAAATCTTAATGATTCGGAGCACAACAAAAATTCATAATTGTCACTGGTCTGGTAACAATAAATTCCTCACCCTTGTATTGTTCATCACTCCTGTTTATCTTTTCTTCCAACAAAGTCAGCTGAAACTAAGAAGGGAGAATAAAGCTGAAGGCTAAGCCACAGCCTCACAGCCACCATCAAAGGCACGCCCACCAGCACCATGACAGACCTTATCAAGACCAAACTTGGGACCAGCAAATAAAAATCATAATAAATTTAAAAAACAAAATTAGGGCCTCCCTGGTGGTGCAGTGGGTTGAGTGCCGCACCGTGAAGCATCCACTGCACAGCAGTGCAAGTTCAATCCCCGGCCAGGGAAGGAACCCACGTGGCGCAGCAGACCTCTCCTGCCTCGCCTGCTGCCCGCCCCCCCTGCAGTGTATTTCAATCCATCTGCCTGTTCTGCTCCCTGCTGTTTCTGGTGACTCCTCTCACTTCCTGCGCCTCTGGCCTGTACCCCAGATCTCCTATGCATAATTAAATAAATCTTTAAAAAAATCAACAGGCCACTATTAATCAGAGACACTCTGCAGGGGAAGAGGTGGGGAGAGGGATCAAAATGGGAGGGAATGTGTTCTTATACAGGACTATGTTGATGGAGCATGGTTGGATTGGTTTTGGGAATTACAGGAACTACAGCTGAGAGAAGAAAGCATGCATCATAAAAAAGGAAGAATGACGTATCTACATATACAATTAAATTAAAAAGAAGACCAAGCTTGGAAGAAAAAGAGTGTGAATGCAGTTCCTGGATACCCCTGTCTATTCTCTGTCATCCTACTGTAGCCCTTCTCCCTTTCAGTGTCCCCCAAATATGTGCTGCTTCTCTCCAGATGGATTTTGAAAATGAGTCCCTCTGGCCTCAGGTCTGCCAGCTCTTGGATCAAACCTATTTCCTTCCACCAACTTTTGTCTCTGGCATTTTGGCTTATGAGAGATGAGCAGCCAGACCCAATTTCTAGTGAATTCATAATTATGGATACAAACAATAGCAAGTAACACAATACACACAGACAATACACAAACTATGTAAAAGAAGTATTTCCATGGAGTAGTCAAGCGGTAATGGAAAAAGTTAAACTTAATGAATAGTTTATGACTAGATTTCTCATACTTTTGCTTCTTCCATTCCCCTTCTCTCCTTCTTAAGGATGATATTTTAACAAAAACCAAAAAGCTATCAATGCACATGTAAGTTACTCAAAGAAGTCACATTCACCTGAGGAAAGAACCACCTGAAAGTATTAGAACAATGACCAGAGTCTATGCAGATGATATTAATAATCATCATTCATTCACTTTATTCACTTACTGGGTCTTGAGTCAGACTGTCACTGGCTTCTCTTACTCCCCCCACCGCCACCTCCCACTTCTACCAGCAGATATCAGGAGAGGTATTGAGAGTTAGCTTTGCTCAGATTTGCAGCTAGACACCTAGGAATGAAAACACTTGGGCTAGGTTTGGAAATAGAAGAAGAGCATGACCAGCCAGAGGGACCTGAGTCTTTGAACACAAACCCCCAGTGATATCGCAATGCCTTGGCTGCATACTGAGTCTGGTATGGGGAAGGTTGGCTTTTCCCAGCACAGCCTGCAGGCAACACCTTCAAGTTTGCTCGTGGCCAAGGCTGCAGTCTCCCTCTCTCTCATAATGAAATCAGCATAAAGATTGGTTTTCTGATATACAACAGTTGTAAGATCTAACCAGTAACAGTCTATAAGAAATGATTCAAGAAGTTCTTCGAGGAGTAAAATGATACAGATGGAAACAAGGATCCACACAAAGAAATGCAGAGCACCAGAAAGGGAAGCTGCATTAGTAATAGGAAGCCTATTTACTGTTGGCCTATTATTAAAAGATAGTTTATTGCTTAAAGCGTCAACCACAACAATGTAGGATGGGTTCCACACCATAGGTACAGCAGCATGAATGAGTGAAATCAATAGCACAAAGTCCTAGACTGCTCTGTTTTACATTCTAGAAACCAAGAAATGGTGTAAGAAAATTTGAAATGCATTCCAGTAAGGATAAAATGGATACTGTAAGCCTAAAACAAAATTAAAGTAAAAAAGAAGTTTATATAAAATATCTATATAAGAAACAAAGTTAAAGCCTAGAGAATCCAAAGAGGAAAAAATTACCAAAAAACACATGGCAAGAATGTACAGGTAGCCAGGATATTGGATTTAACTTCAATCATCTTGATGGGCAAACCAAGAGTAAATGACATAAAAGACCAAGTTAAAAGGCAGACTTTTTTCAGAAGAGTCAAGTATCTAGCTACAGAATGAATAATGACACAATTTGGTTAAAATTTAAAGAACGGGAAAACATTTATGGTACAGCAAATAACAGATGAATTCTAATATGTTACAAAAGGACATAAAGAAGAAAATCTAAGAAGTATTTCTACCAAAATATTGAAAGCTAATTCCAGTTATAGGAAATTAATAAGCGTATGCAAAAGTCAGACCTTCTATATCAAGCTGATGAAACTGAAAATTTGGGCAATCATGTTAAAGAAAATATTGACCAAATCTAGTGCATTGAAATTTATTTTATAATAAAAACTAAAATTACATTTTTGTTGCTTTATGCCTAGAGAATCTTTCCATTGGCAGCCAAATAAATTGGATTATTTTAATATGTGTAAATACATATGACAGAAAGAATGTTTAAATTCTTTTTCTATGTGATTCTAATTATAGAAGAGTTTCAAACCTTACAAGATGATGCCCCATGAGACTATCATCATAAACAGATTTGTGAAATGAGTGTGGGAACAGAAAAAAGACACACAGATTTGATTACAGTAATTGCTGTTAGTAGGAAGAGAGATTGGTTTAAAGGTTGAAGTTTAGAAATATCTGTCACATTTCCCTCCCACTATAACAATCTAAAGTAAACACATCAAATAATACTACTCATTAAATCTGGGTGATTTTTTTTCTATTATAAACTACATAGATATTTTATAGCTTAAGTATATGATTTGAAATATTTTGCAAATACATTTAAAAGTTAACATATCATTTTGTATTCTTAAATTATAACAAAAGTATGAATGACTTTTCATTTGAACCTCAACATAAAAGCACAAGAATGAAATGGTAGCAGTATGTAAGTCTGAATGATGAAATACTGTGGCTTTGTTCATGTTCTTCTGTAGCCCAAAGTTTCCAAAATGGTCAGACATTTCAGAGGAAGGGAAAAGCGTTTCAAATAATAGTCCACTTCTGATTGAAGAGCATTGGCAGCTGTCAGCAGTGCCAGACTGAGAAATACTCTGGGTAGTGTCCAAACTAATAAGAAAAAATTCTAACAATTAGCATTTCTGAAATGGGCCCCAGGGAGGAGCAAACAGTAGGATTTCCACCCTCCATGCAATCCTGGCTGTAGTTTCCAATCAGGTGAATACATTGATGAAAACCTTGCATATTTTAATATGGAAAACTCATGCTGATACTTGTTTCCTATTAGTTTGTTTAAATTTAATCTCATTGTCAGCATATTTATAAATATTAATTGAATAAAATCTTGAGACCAGTGTATTTGAAAGCTCATAAAGCATGAAATTAAACTGCTTTGATATGAGCACAACTGCATAACAAAATAGTTGTATTGATAAAAATTGTATTGATATTTGAATAACATGGTTGTCATAAGTATCAACGTATTATGACCAAGTAGAATCATCTGGCTTTAGTACTGAAAAGCCTATTTCATTTAATGTGTTATACTCACACATGAACAAATTTATATTAAAAAATATGAAATGACTGCCAGTACCAAATAGTTATTTGTCAGTAGAATTGGGACTAGATATCCAGTCTTCTTTTTTTAAGCTTTTGACCTTTTTTTTTTAAGATTTATTTATTTATTCATACAAAAGCCAGGGTACAGGCCAGGGTCGTGGGAGGTGAGAGGATTCACCAGAGACAGAGTGAGGAACAGAACAGGCAGATGGACTGAAACACACTGCTGAGGGGAGCATCCGGCGAGGCAGGAGAGGTCTGCTGCGCTATGTGGGTCCCCTTCCTGGCCGGGGATCGAACTCGCCGTGCTGTGCCACGGATGCTTCACAGTGCAGTGCTCAACCAGCTGGCCACCAGGGAAGCTCTGGAAATCCAGTCTTAAAGGCAGAGAGGAGACAGTATACACTGTGTCTTAGCCAAAGGAAAGGCATAGTTATGTAACATCATACACCGTATCTGTGGCTCATAGTTCACCTTATTTTAATTGACTGAAGATCTATAAATTGCATTGTAACAGTCTGGCCAGTTTTGCAACTAGACATAATAAAAAGTTTTCTGTTATCTCCTTTAAGGACACCTTTTTTTCCCTCTTGTCACAAAGAGTCTTGAGGTCAAAAACAAAAGAGAAGAATCAGTCAAAATGATGGATTTGGTGGCTGTGTGGAGGAAGATAAAAGTAGGAGCTAGGGAAATGTGGATAGAATAAATATAGAAACTTAATCATATTTGTGATCTTTTAAAAATCCAGGGAACCTTGGCAGCCTTATACACTATACATTCAGGCTTTTAAAAGGCTGTTTCAGAACTGCTAGCTGGAAATAAAGAAATATGAGGGCCTATAAGCTCGCGTGCCCAAGTGAAAAGGAAGCAATATTACTGACCCCAAAATTTGTGAAAAAACAAAATAAACAAACGTGTGCCAAGTTTTTCTTTATAGACCTAAGTGAAAATGATCTTTCTCTGTCCCATTTGTGGATTCTTATTAAGTTGTATAGTTTTGGTCACGAATGAAAGCCACGTGTCACGGATAAAGCATCATGGTCGGGTCGGAGCCTCTGTCGTCGCTGCTGGAATCGCTTTGCTCACAGCCCTCCCCACAGCCCTCCCCACTCAGTTTCTGAGGGTGGGCAAGGTACAAAGTGAGCCCTTCCAGCCGGGCTGAGCACAGGAAACTTCCTGGAGCTCTGAGGAGGACTGTGGATTAATGAGTGCACATTCCAGGTGCCCAGCTTCGACAAGACTGACAGTGCGCAAAGTGTTTTAGAGTGAGAAGAGACAGATTCCAGTTGATGAAATACCCACTGGTGAAAATCTCATTTTTAAAAATTCCAGTAGCCTACTTACCTGCCCCTCTCTCAAGCTTTCCATAAGCTACCACAACATGAGTTTTCATTACTATTTCAAGACTAAATCTTTGTATGTCTGCACTGAAGATTAGCCTAAAGTGCATTATGGATCATAATCCTCATTGTATGTTGCCAATACAATTAATCTATTTAGAGCTTAATTTTTTAAAAAAGGTTTATGTATGCATACAAGAGCTGGGGTGCAGGCCAGAGGGATACAGGTGCTGAGAGGATTCATCAAAGCAGAATAGGGAGCAGAAGAGGCAGATCCATTGAAATACATTTCTGAGGGGAGCTGTGGGGAGACAGGAGAGGTCTGCTGCACCATGTGGGTCCCCTCCCTGGCTTGGATCGAACTCAGTTCACAGTAGCTGCAGACAGCTTCATAGCTCTGACACTTAACCCCTGCACCACCAGGGAGGCCCCTAGAACTTATTTTGAGTAGTATTCTAATTTAGCCATTGCAGGTGATTCCTCAAATGTATTTTCCTGTGCCACTGCAATCAAGTCTGTAAAATAGTTTCTACTTTGAAACTTATTACTTTTATGATATTCTTGTGCAAATACATAACAAGGAACCATAGAGCAATGCTTCATTTCTAACATCTGGAAAATTATTCTAATGTCACATTATTATAAGAGGTAGATTACATACTTATACCTAGTGTTTTTTTTTTCCTTGTGTAATGTGAAAACACTGAAAAAAATTCTACCAGAACATCCAAATTCTATTCATTTAAAAATGATCCATAAAATCGGTCTCACAGATGACAAAGAAACAAGTGATTAAAAACAAATTTTGAAATTCATATTAATATAATGATACTTTGATATGATTCTGAATGATATCCGGATACCATATTAAATACAGTGCTGTGAAGTCATTTACTGATATGGAAATATAGCTGTAACACTGTGTTAGGGGAAGAAAGAAATCAATACATATAAAATGGCTGCATTAATTTAAGTAAAATATGTGGTTAGTTATTGAGAAGACCTGGAAGACTACAGAAAACATCCCTCTGTTGAGGAATTATAATTAAAAATTCCCTAATATCTATTTCCATTTTGATTTTTACTAAGTGAATGCACATACATAATGTACATTTATAAATACATATATAACTCTCTTATGTAAATAAAACTTAGCAGCATAGTAAACAAAGATATCAAGGGGTCACTATTTCTAGCTGGATTATTTTTTTATTTTTAAAATTTATTTATTTATATTTGACATAATTTCCCACCACCATTCCACCCATGCACCGTCACCTCAGTCCCTTGTGCTCTTTCTGCCCTCACCCCCATCTTTGCCCTTTGACCTTTGGTCTTGTTGAGGGTTTTTTTTTTTTTTCTTGTTTTTGGTTGTAATTGCCCATTTCCTTGAGCTTACTCTTCTTCTTTTTTGTTGTAGTTGTTGCTCTTTCACATTCCTCCTAATAGTGAAGCCATCTGATATTTTTCTCTTGCCTTTTGACTTGTTTCACTGAGTATAATTCCTTCTTCTAGCTGGGATTATTTCCCCAGCTATATTGACATAAAATATTCTGAAGGCTGTGTAGTGACACGAAGAGCGCCACCTGGTGGAGCAGGATGATGAAATGACCAGACTAGTCTCACCACCTACCTACCAGCTGTGTGACTGGACAAAATGGCTTACCCACTGGGAGCCTCAGTTGTCTATTGTGAAAAGTGAGGGCAATATTAGCAACTATTCCATAAGGTTGTTATCATGATTGAATGAGCTGGTGTTCCCAGAATATTGTCTGACATATATCAGCTAACTACATAAAAATAGCTACCTATATAGGTAGGTGGTAAGAATCTAATGATTTTTTCATTAAAAAAACTTTGAAATATTCTACTATGTATGACAATAATAAACATATAAATACTTTATAATTGACTAATGCAAGATAGTGGCTACATTTCCCTACTGTATGCATTCTATGTGTATTTTCAAATTATGTGAATGTCATTATTTTTTTACCAAGCATGGCTAAGTGACTATGACAAATAAACATTGTCATGCTTGAAGCACTATGTGATATTGCATAGACACATATAGGCTGAAAACGATCCCAGTGTGACTGGGACAATTATGTTTTCAAAGAAGACTAATTATGACTTCAGGGATGAAAAATATTATAATCTATGCACTTACACAGTTTGTATCTGAATCTAATTAGAAATTGTCTTTTCTATGACCTCTTCTTGGTTACATAAAGATAATTATTCCATCTGTGAAAACTTATAAAAATATAATGTATTCTGGAAGGCTTGTGGAAAGCTGAAACTAAGCTCAACTAAGCTAGCTTCCCATAGAGAAAGGCAGATGGCAATTAATATAATGTCTCCATCTTTAGAAAACTATTGAGTGGGCTTGGCCCAAACAATATATATAAGGACAGTGCCATGACCAGAAAGTTCCAAAGCTTAAAAATAATAAGAAAGTTCTTAAAATCTGTTTCTAAAATGGTAACTTAAAAATAAGATCTAATGCTCCTCTTCATCAATTCAAGGAAGCATGTCTAACTTACTATATTGGGACTTAAATGTGTGGAACAAGTAAATTCTATAAAATCACAGTGTGAATCAAGTAGTAAAATGAGGCTCTTGGGATTGTATGTGGCAATATTATCATAAGGGAAGTAGTTAGAGAGTTTTTCCTTTATTTTAATTTGTGGGATTATTTATAAAAGGATAAGTTGGAGGATTTAAATGTCTATTAACAGCCCTGCTTTATCCCATAAGCACCTTTTATAATTATTTACAGAGTAGGTGCATGGATGGTTGGTGATAGGTCAGAGACAACACCTTCAAGCCTAATTTTTTTTTTATGATGTATCACTGACTGCCTCCCCATTAATTTCGAAACAAGCACCCGTATTTGTGTATGACTTTATTTTGAGCCTTGTGTTACTGAAACACAGATTCAAAGACATTAGTACAAGAAAAATATTAGGTGACTGAACTGCCTTAATTCAAATATCTTTGAAAATTTTAGTGTTCTGTCTTGATGTTTACCTTCATGTTTAAATCATGTGCATTTTTATTTTTATCTTCATTGCAATATAAATCATTCATTTTCAATGAAATAATTTAAATCTTCAAATCAGCACTTTAAAAATCAGCAATTCCAGGACATTAAAAGGTTTCTTCCATCTCCTACCCTGGATTCATTGCCCACATTCAAAATATGAACATCCGGGCCTCCCTGGTGGTGCAGCTGGTTGAGTGCCGCACTGTGAAGCGTCCACTGCACAGCAGCGCGAGTTCGATCCCAGGCCAGGGAGGGGACCCACATAGCGCAGCAGACCTCTTCTGCCTCACCCGCTGCTCCCCTTAGCAGTGTCCTTCATTCTATCTGCCTGTTTTGTTCCCCACTCTGTCTCTGGTGAATCCTCTCACCTCCCTCGACTCTGGCCTGTGCCCCAGCTCTTGTATGCATAAATACATCTTAAAACAAACAAACAAAAAACACAAAATATGAACATTCTCAGGGAGAGAACAAATGAGTAAAGGGATCAATCAGCATTACAGAAACAGAATTGACAAAGAGTGATGACTGATTGTGTGTCAAGAGAGACTGCTCATGTCTGGACTGTCTAAGAGACATGTCTGAGATACTAATGTTTGGAAATACTGGGTTAAGATATCTTCAAAAAATTATACATAAGAACTTGGTGATTCCAAACTCAGGGAGAATGACAAATGTTTTCACGGTACCATCCCTTCCACCTCATCACTGTAATACAAATTTAGTTTTTATCCTGTAGGATTTCATAAACCACATGTAGCCTCAAATTGATGAGTCAACTGACTGACTGTGATTAGGGTCTGAAATAAGAAAGTATAAAGGTAACTAAAATCTTTCAGTCCTGATGATAGATATACTATTGATTATCTTTATATTCATCTTGAAATCAGGAAGGGTAATGCAATTGGTTCTGCTAATGAAAAATAACTAGAAACGATGCCTATCATTTCAGAAGTGAGGCAGTGAGAGGCCCATGAATAATGCCTCCTTGTCTTAGTCTTGTGCTTCTTTGGCACCAGAGGCTGAAGTTAAGATATGGTGGGATGTCAGACAAAACTGGGTCACTCAGTATGTAGCAGTGTTCACTGTACTGATAGTGACGCTCATCAAATATGTGTGGCATGGGGTTCTGAGAGTTGGGGAGTACCTTGGTTGCATAGCCAGGATACTAATAAATCACCAATTATGTACCCAGCACCATAAACGATTTGTGCATTTTCTTGTTAATCTTCCTTGTAACTCAATGAGATACTAATATTCACCTTCATTTACAAAGGGAGGCAGGAAGATCAAAGCGAGATTGTACTAGCTAATGAAAGGAAAGGAGTCACAAAGGCCAGCTACAGATGATAGCTGGAGCAAAGACTTGTCAGAGTAATCGAACAGATAAAATGCCTAACCTGAAATAATACGAGAGGTTGAGTAGGGTCAGAGTTGGGGAGAAGTATGATGTGCCCAGGGACAAATACATTTGCATAATAACTTCAAACACATTATCATAGCCAGCAGCTGGATTTAAACCATTTCCAAGTTAATGTGTGAAGGGTAGTTAATTAGACAATTCCATCTCCACCACCTGTATACTTGAGCTGATTCCTTCTTCTGTACTTGTAAACACTTGGTTTCTCTGGCTCAACTTACTTCTGAATTTTCTAGAATATTTACTTTATAATATTAGCTAATGAATTAATTCTTCTGCCAATTATTCACTGCTTTTAAAGCAAAGTTTATAATTTTTCCTCTTGTGTTTTGTTTTTCCTTGTGATTTCCCCATATATCAGATGCATACAAATTTGGTGTATTCCTTGAGGAGTTAACAGCCAGGCATTTCATATGCATGCCTACAATTTGTGACATATTTAGATTAGTTTTGGACATACTGTTAAAAATGAAAACTTGCAAGAAATCATCAAATCCTCAGAATTATGATGATTTTTAAACATAATGAAGCAACATTGGTTTATAATGTTGTACACGTTATAGATGTGTGGCATCATATTCAAAATCTGTATATACTAAATTATAATTAACATACACACATACTTGTGCGCAATTCCAAAATTCTCACTTTTCAATGTCCTCACATGGGAAAGAGTTTAGTGTTTAAACATTAAATATTTACTGTAGGTCTAACAAAAAATAGTTCATTAAACAGAATAAGTTACTTTCTGCTGCTGGTTTTCAAAAATTTTACTATGAATATGACTCATTTTAAATTAATATTAATGCTTGAGATTAACATTTGTATCTTTTCCTCTGATCTGATAATGTGCAGAATAGAGAATAGATTCAATAATATTGATTCATTTTTATATTCCTGCTATAAACACTCAATTATGCATATATATTAAAACATAATATCTAATATATATATACTGTATATAGATAGCATAAATATTATGTGGAGTACACATTAAAGGCATATAGCATATGCATAGTATACACAACATATGGTGATTTCCAGCTCATATGTAAAATTATTCTCTTTACTTCATATACTGTCCTGTTTGTCATTAGGATCTCATATCTACATAGCTGAACTACAGAAATAGAAATATTTAGCTCACTATATTTTATTGTATGAGGGTGGACTTATTTTTTAATTTATCCCAAGTCGATTTTAGTTGAATCTGATTTAATCTTGCTTTTATTAATGGAAGCAATCCTTATTGCTTTATTTTATATATTTTTATATTATTTTTCATTTTGCACAGTGTATATTTCTTGTCTCAATAAAATTCCCATCACCAATTCACACGTGTCCCATCACCATAATCATAATTGCTTTACACACACAAAAATACTGTACTTAAATGTACAGAACACTGGACTGACTCTAGACTTCTTGTGTGCATGTAAGTGTGTGTTTATTGTGTATGTGTGTGTGTGTAGTTCACACAATTTAAAGCCTAGTGTCATATACTCAGACGTCCCACTGGTGTAGTGTGTGGTCAGCTGTCCTTGCTGTCTGTCCAGTCCTAATGAATTAACAGCCTTTACTTAGTATAGAAGAAACACACAATGGTTTTCAATACTGGTAAGGAAAAAAGTAGTAAATTACTATCTTTAAGCAAAGAATGGATAGATAAGGTACACGTCTGTAGAATTCATGACCCATGAAATGAATCATCGCAGTTTGACAAAATAGTTACCTATGTAAAGCATGGAAAATTCCACCCTCTTACAGTTACACAAAATGAGGCATTTCTCCCCTTAAAACAGTCTTTTGGATAGCAATAAAACACTATCAGTTAGTTATTTCCACCACATAAATAATATCTGGTTAACAGACCTCATTCAGAGACAAAATGTTGGAAGAAATGCTGTTTCTTTTTACCAACAATGTATTCTACTGTCCCAGAATTGATTAGAACATTTACTTTTTTGTTTTCAGTTTCCATTACAGAGATATTATTTTGTTCTTCAATTGTTGAAAATCTTTTTAGCCATTGCTTACTCCAGTAAATGAAGATACAGTTGTATTAGATTTGATTTTTTGCTGATGTTGTGTTAGTAGCTACATAATACTGAGTCAAATATATCATCTAAATGTTTTTTTTCTTCAATTATCAATAGTTTTACATCTTCCTTTACAACTATAATATCTATAAATTTATTATACCATCAAAGGCAATACTTAGTAAGCACCACTGATAAATGATGTGGAAAATATCATTTGGTTATTGAAGAGAGGCATGATATAAACAAGAGTTTTTTAAGGCCCAGTTCTTTAGCAAATGGGAAAAAATTTAAAGTTGTACACTGCAACTCTGCATGTTTATGTCTGTGATGATCTTATTTCTTTATCAGAAGAAATCATAGACTCTATTAGACCTATTTAAAACTAAAATCAATGGCAAACTCTCTGAAATAATTTAGTTATCATCCAGCTGAAAGGCAGAAAAATGTGGCATTTTCCTTTTCTGTGATGTGTGTATAATTTGCTCATTTCCACAGGAATGACACTTCTAAATTTTGTACTGAGAGAAGATTACCTAGGTTATATTAAGCCATAAAAGACATGCCAAAATTATTCCCACTTTAATAGACTAACTTGCAAATTTACAAAGTTCTTTTATCATGTAAGTTCTTAGAATGAAGGAATAGACAAAATGCAAATGCAGTGATCCCCTATGTTGATGAATCATTGTCCTAAAATAATGTTTCAAAGTTGACTTGGCATGCCAAAGCAGAGTATCTGAAAATCATGTTTTGCTCTATTTTTAAGAAATCCTTTGATGATTCTGAATATCTTTTATTGAGTAATTAATGTAGCAAATTTCTGATGAAAACTTTTCTGCTTTACTAGTTCTAGAGTGTTTTTTCGGTATGACAAGAATTCTCTTACTGGATCAGTCAGAACTTTCAAAAGGACATGCATCCCTTCAAAAAGAAAGTGCCTTGTTTTATGTAACTTTTGAGAAGTCAGGTTTTAGAGCACTTTAACTGATTCATTCGATGGAGTAGATGATAAGGGTTGGTAACAGACTCTAATGGTATGAATTTTTTTTAAGAGTCAAATATCCTTCTGGTCACTTTGGCAAAAATAACTCATTTGTCAAGAGTAGCTGTCAGTGGCACTGCCTGGAAGAAAGGACTAACAGGGAACATGAGGTTTCACATTTGCTTATGTTTCAACCTCATTCTGTCATGCCAGCAAATTGGGGGTAATGGAAGATCAAGGATGTTAAAGGAAGCCATCATGGCAACAAAATACAATAGCTCCATTTTCTCTTATTTATCAGCATGGTTCTCAAACGCTAGGTTTGTAGCAATAAATCCCAATTTAAGAAAGGTTTAAGAAAAGATCAATGTATCCTCTTAAACTCTGTAACACATTTATTTCTACTGCATCACTACTTAATAGCATGTTAAGAACTACTCTATAAAGCATTAACTATAACATTTATTTAAAAGGCATACGTGAAGAGGGTGAGTGGCTAAAAAGAAGTCATTGTCAACTTATATTTCACTGTAGATGATTATTTATGAAATTGCACGTAGCTATAGTATGACAAAATCTTTGAAAGATGAGTCGGGTTTCATAAGACTGCAAGTAGAAGAAGGGGATATTTGAACACATTTTAATTTATAATAATTTAAGGTGCATGGGTGAAATGGTGGTGGGAAATCTATGGCGACCACAGTTGATGTCAAATACATATAAATAAAAAATAAATAAATAAAACACCCACAATAAAAAGTAGAGAAATAAAAAAAAATTAAAAATAATTTAATTGGATTAATTTAAAAAAATTCCTGAGGATGCGTATCTTGAGAACATCCCAAATGGAAAAACAAAACAAAAAAAATACAAACAGATGATATGCTTTAAGACTACTTGTATGAGTGTGTATGTTTTAGCACTGATCACATCTCAAGGAAATTAGGAATTTAGCACATCTCAAAGGAAAATTATAAAATTTGCAAATATTTTACCTAAATGACCTCATCTCTATAGACAGACTGATTTAAACATGAACTATTAGAGCTACAATATAAATTTACAGAATTCAAAGCCTTTCATTTGCCACTCTAGGTATTTTGGTGGCTAACTAGATCATGTTTTAGATGCTAGGTAAAGCCTTTCTAAACACTTTCATGATATTATTAAAATTAGTTAACTCCAAAATTAAAATAATTTGTAACATATTAGAATTGAAACTATTGAATGTCTTTCACATTTTGCATGTCTTAGCTTATACTTTCATGTCTCTCCTATTTGATTAGCCCATATGTACATGTAACTGATAAAATATATTGGAAATAAATATGGGTATATGTTTGCCTATGCATATGTTCATCTTATAGTAATTCTGAATAATTAAGTTTTATTGGTATTGCGATTATAGTTTACTTAATTATTTAAGCGTTTTACTATACTTAAGACATTTTCAATGTCGACAAAAATTTTGATGGCTAAGAAAACTGGCAAGGGGAAAAACAATGAAATAGTCACATGAAAACAGATTATCTTTTAAAGGAACACTTAGTGTTCTTCAGATATGCAGAAAGCTCCATATTGAATACGATTTACTAGAAAATAACTGATACTCCAAAGTAATTCAACAAATATTTTCTCATTTGTTTCAGGATGACAACTTTGTTTATAGCATCTGACAGTGCAGAGGAAAATACACAATAAATTAAAAAAAATTTTTTTGAAAAAAAAAAAAAAGTAGTAATGAAAAATTCCTCCCCCAAAACTTGTTCTAGATATAAGCAACTTTAATTTTCTTTAGTACAAATTTTAGAGATGGAGATTTTTTTCTCACATTCATTTATTTTAGGGAAAATTCAATATATACATCATAGAATAAAATACTATATATATATATATTTCCTTATGAAATACAAAGAAACAGTTTTTTAAGGCCTCTGACTCCTCTATTCATCAAGAAACAATTACATAATTCAGTACAGTCCTGACCATCACATTCTTACCTGTATGTGGTTGATTTCTAGTTCTGTAGAAAATGAAATTCCAAATTCATCATCAGGACAGAAGGTTTAGGCAGCGAGAAGGTTCTTTCCGTGCTCCACAGCCTTCTCCTCCAGCCGTACAGGCCTCACTGCTCTGAGATACAGATGCTTGCGCTTTTAGTACCACGACCCTCAGTATGTCACTGCTTACTGAATGCTATTTTGGGTTCTCTGAGTAGAGGCAGGAACACTGAGTCTTTTGTGCAAAATATCATAAGGGCACTCTGATGACCGTTCATAGTCAGGGATTCAAATGCAGACAGTTCAGCGAGAAGTATGAGTTGATTGTATTTCTTTTTTTCCTTTTTCCTAAAAACAAGCAAAAAGAATATAAAGTACTTATTGGTTCGAAGTGACAAGCAGGGTACTGAACTTATGTAAAAGAATTCTGCAAGAGGAAAGGACATACCCTCAATCCCTGCAAGGGGATTAGCTGTTGAGACAAATAATCAATTTAAAGCAGGCACAGAAGTTACTAGAAAGGGAAGCACTTTTCCACTGTGTGTCTCTGCCTATTGGATGCACCTTAATTCAGTGATTTTAGCTCAGGGATCAGGTAGGACACAGAAAGAGAGTCCGATGTCTAAATCACCGTCTTCTTTTCCTTGGTGTATTTATTACCTACACACAGTTGTTGTTTTTATAATTATATTTTGTTATAACTAGTTACTGCTGTTTGTTATAAAATACATGATATTAAGTTCCATGCTGTTTACTCAAGCTGTGTTTCATTAAAAATAATCTTTGAGTCAAATCACAGATAGGTTAAAAACATGAACAGTATTTAAAATTATGGTTGATTTACTTTTAATGTTTTAAATATTTACATATACAATTATTGTGAGGAGACAGTCTCAAGTTTCAGAAATACTTGAGTCCTGCAAACTGGAACTATGTGCATTTTCATTGCTTTTTAATCCTGATAAAGGAAAGATAGTAGGAAAAGTATTACCAGTAATTAACAGTGAGAATTAGAATGATTATATGAGGTCTGATTTGTGTTTATCTCACTTTTGAATTAACAAAAAGCGGATGTTATTTATTTGCTAATTATATACTAGATGCTATTTTAACATACAGCAAAGCCAAAGGAAAATAAACTTTATTCCAGAACTTGAAAAAGAAAGTTGCAGTAAGAATACAAAGTTCTGGCAAAGTTTGTGGTTCAAAATACAGTAGTCACCTGTAGCTGATGTTATATAGCAGATCTCTAGAACATATTCACCTGTGTAACTAAGTTTATATCCACTGAAGAATTCACTATTTCCCCTTCCCCAGTACTTATAACCATCACTCTATTCTGAGTTTGACTAATCTTGATATCTCATATAAGTGAAATTATAGTGTCTATCCTTTTGTGCACGACTTATTGCACTTGCATAATATCCTTGGAACTTATCCAAGTATACTTGCACATGGCAGCTGGGTTCATTTTTTTAAAGATTTATTTTTATTTATTTATGCACAAGAACTGGGGTGTAGGCCAGAGGTGCAGGGCTGAGAGGATTCATCAGAGACAGAGTGGGGAGCAGAACAGGCAGATTGAATGAAATATACTTCTAAGGGGGGCAGTGGGCGAGACAGGAAAGGTTTGCCATGCCATGTTGGTCAGTTTCATGGCCAGGGATTGAACTTGTGCTGTCAATAGCCTAATAGCACTAAGACTTAACCCCTTGCACCATCTGGGAGATTCCACCAGGGTTTCATTTATTTAAGGTTGAATAATATTATATTGTATGTATGCCAGTTTTCTTTATCCACTCATTGATGGGCATTGATATTTTTTCCATATCTTGACATTGTGAATAATACCAAGTTGAACAAAACAGTATAGATATCTCATTGAGATCTTGATTTCAACTCCTGTGAGTATATGCCCAGAAGTGGGGTCTTGAATCAAATTGTAGTTTCAAATTTAAACATTGAAGAAATCTTTATTTTCCATCAATTTACATACCCAATGACAGTACACACAGGTGCCAATTTCTTTTCATCCTGCTAACACTATACACACACGCGCACGCGCGCGCGCACACACACACACTCCACCCTAACAGTATGAGATATATGAGGTACTATATCTCATTATGGTTTTGATTTGAATTTTCCTAACAATTAGTTGTGTTGCATAACTTTTCACATACATATTAGCTGTGTGTATGCTGTCTCTGGACAAAATTCATTCAAGATCTTTGCCCACTTTTTAATGGTTTATTTACATTTACACTGTTAACTACTGGGAGTTCCTTATATATATAGTGTGTTAACCCTTTATCAGAGATACAGTTTTCAAGTACTTTCACCCATTCCATAGGTTGCCTTTTCAATGAATTGACAATTTTTACTGCTATGCAGGTTTTATTTTGATTCACTTTCACTTGTTTTTTTTTAGGTTTTCTGCTCTTGTTGCCTGTGATTTTTGTGTCTTATTAATAGAAATCATTGTCAAAACTAATGCCAACAAGATTTTCCTCTATATTGTCTCTCATGTAATATTTGAGTAAACTTTTGAATATTGTTTTAAAAAACTATGTGATTTTATTCTTTTGCATGTGGTTATTCAGTTTTAACTACAATATTTATTGAAGAGCGTATCCTATCCCTGAGGCATATTCTTGCCATCTTAGTTGAAGATGATTGATCACATATGCATGAGCTTTTTTTTTTAGTTCTCCATTCTCTGTTGTTGGTCTATATGTCTGTATTTATGTCAATACTGTAGTGTTTTACCTACTTTGTAACTTTGCTTTGAAATCAGGAAGTATAATGCCTCCAATATTATTCTACTTTCTCAAGATCAGTTGTTTTGCTACTGAGTTTTATGAATTCTTTTTTAAATTTTGGATTTACCCCCTTGTCTAATATATAATTTTCAAAACACAGGACCAGATTAAAAAATGAGAAAAGGGTCTTCTACAACAAATGTAGATGACCAACAGGCATTCAAAAAAATGTTCATATTCATCATCTTATTATGAAAATGTAAATCAAAACAATGGTGGGATTATCTCCTTATATTTGTAGAAGAACGTATATTATAAAAAAAACAAGTAATAATTGTTGGTGAGAATGCAGAGAAAAGGAAATCATATGAACTCTCACTGGGAAGTAAACTGGTACAGGCAATGTGAAAACAGCATGGAGAGACCTAAAAAAAAAAATAGAAATACCATTTGATCTGTCATTCTATTTCTGGGTATTAAAGAATATGAAAATATATAATATAATGAGATATATGTACCCTTATAGTCACAGCTGCATTAATCACAATAGCTAAGAGTTGCACATAAACCAAATGTTCAATAATAGATGAATAGATAAAAAAGATGTGGTGAATATACATAATAGAATAATATTCATCTCTAAAATAGAATGAAATCCCACATTTGCTACATGACTGGATCTATAGGGAATTATGTTTAGTGAAATATACCAGGTAAAAACAAACACAATACGATTCCACTTACATGTGATAGATACAGAAACAAATATGATGAAGAACAAAACAAAAACAAACTTTTGGACTATATGAACAAAACGATGGTTACCAGAATGGAAGGTAAAGAAGCTGCGTAAATGGAGTCAACTGTATGCTGATAGATGGGAACTAGAATTCTGGCTTTATTGAGTATATGGATTGTGACTTTGGAAGCCTGATTTTGAATTTCAGTCCTTATTACTTTGTGATATCCTTTCAGTTACTTATTACTATATTTTTCACTGTTGTCCCAATAGGTACCCCTCCCCCCATGCCAAACGTGTAGCAATTTCATTAAACATCATCCAAACACCGCCTTAGCTGGTTCAGCAAATAATCAGTGACATGCAATGTTAGGAGAATTCAATAATTTGTGAACAAATTTTGAGAGATGTACATAGGAGAACTATGGACAACAAAAGTAGGATAGTTTAGAAAAGATCTTTTAGGAAAAGTAAAAAACTTTCGAGGGTTCAAGATGTTAGTGACTAGGAATGAGTAAGAAATTTGACTAAAAGTAGCTAATGAATAAATAGATAAGTATTTCCTTGTTTTTTCATTTTAAAAGCATCAATAAATGTTGAGATTTCTCTTTAAAAAAATGCTTCAAATAAGTCACTATTCCATGACATACTCTCATTATGTTTTTATATGATTACATTGAAATAATTTCTTTTTGTTCCCATACCTGAATAAGATTTGATGTGATTTCCTCCTGATATGTGGAAAAAACAGTGGATAGTAATCCATAATTTTTACAATGACTTAATTCTATCAGTCCAATCGCATCTGCATTTTTGGCTGTGGAATTGGGACAGATCCTTACTGGATTTCAGCTTCACTATTGCTAAGGGAGGAAAAATATTTCTTAGAATATTTGTGCTTCTATTACAGTCAAATTTAGTGGGTCACTTTACATGGGTATTTTATAGCAAATCCTCCATTTAACAGAATCAAAAACTGATATTAATTGTATTCTGTATAAAACATATCATTCCAAACTATACACTCTCAGAAAATTTACTCTTTCCTCAGTGTGAATTCTTCAGTCCTGGTATTACAACAATCAGAGCAGCAAATGCTGAGCCACATTTGCTCCTTCGGGCCATGAGCTAAGCCCTTGGGCATCATGTTGAATGTGCACTCAGGTTGAAAAGGTGTAATCGCAACCCAGAGTAGTACTGTGTTTTGTATCAAGGCAGGAAACAACATCCCATAAAGAGACATCTAGAAAAGTGAGTGAAATATGGTTGTGAAAGAAAGGTTAGTCTCATGATTGAGCATTCCCGTATCCATAGGAGAGTCACGCTGTTACACTAAGGATTTTTGGAGGTCGCTGCACCACAGAAAAAATGCAAGGAGGTGAACAAGTCCTAAGACATAAGCATTGCTTCATATTTACACAGAAATTCTGGTAACCAGCTATCAGCTCTCACATACAATCTGGGAAATGCCACAAATGCCATGTGCCAGAGGGTTGAGCTACAGGGCTTCCAGTTTCCGAATCTCTCAAGTCAGGACTATATCGAGTTCATCTAAATAAAGATTTGAATTAAAATATGATAATACATCAATGCACTGAAAAAGCACTGGTTTCTTTTTTACATCAGGTAATGAAGATAGGTGAATTTCACTGAGTAACCTGCAGACTAGATGAGCTAATGAAGTACACCTGACAACAGGCAGCAGTGGAAACCCAAAACCAAATGTCCAGGTTTGAATCATCTCTTGAAGATAAACTACCAATCACAAAGCTTAGGTCTACCTACTATACAGACTAGATGATCCAAGTCTTCAACTAGATATTTTGACTTAGTCCAGTCGGATGTGGTGAGGATGATAGAATTTAAGGTCTTTATCCTTATCATCATTTTCTTGAAGCATACTTTTCTCAAAATCATATTCATGAATGGTGGTGGAAAACAAACTCAATACACACACATATCCACACACATATATACACATATATGTATAAATTGATATAGGTATGTGACTGTGTCGGGCTGTTGGAGAATAGATAAACTAGCATCACTAAAAGTGTTTTGTATGTAAATTGACTTGTACTTACAAATAAAAACACCAAAAAGATTACTGTTATCACCATTCTACAAGTCATAGTCAGAAATTTTACAAAAGGCTAGGAAAGAATCTTAATCCTATAGAGTCTCTGCCTCTAGTCTAATAAAATGCAAATATTTGAGGACTTTCATTTTTACATGTCATAAAGTTTTGGAATGAGGGAAAACACCCTGCCATTTGGCTTCTGTAGTTTTTATGTGCGTTCTACTGAGACACCATCAAAGAGTAAGAGTGAATGAGTGATTGAAACGGAAAGGCAAGATGTCATGACAACCAGATTAAAAAAAGAACTTTTCTAAGTATATTTTCAATTAAAATGTAAAAAATAAGGGGCCATATGCTAACATAAGACTTTTCAATATGGCAATAGCAAATATTAATATTTATAATGTTTTTCTCTGCCCAAAGCATGGTTCCTCTGAATTGATTTGTTCACTTAACAATTTATATGATCAAGCTTATATTTGTTTTTGTGATTGATTGAGAACATATGGAGGAACTATATGTTTATTTTACCTCAAGTAACACTTTCAGTTCTTGAATTATTCATACTTAATACAATTTGGCAAGACTAATACAGACAGGAACAAAACAAGAATTAAATATTCTCTGGTAAGGCACAAAAGACTTACAGATTGGTTTTTAACCTCTCAATACTTTGTTCTCTTAGTGGAGGTGGATTTTGTCTGCTGGGATGAATAATTCCATGTTTCATCCCCTTTGGATGGAAGCTTTTATCTAAGGGCACTAGGCATTACCTTTGGAATTCACACTAAGTTCTCTCAACAACTCTGACCACCTATAAGTGCTATCAGATTTCCAATTTACCACAACACTGTTGAGAAACTCATGGAAATAGGAGTAAAATGGATTTCAATGTTCAGTTAATCAACTAAGTCATTCAATGTAAAAATCCAAATACAGAGTTAGAGGTTCTATTTTTTTTATATTTTCATTTTTTAAAGATGTATTTATTTATGCATACAAGAGATGGGGTACAGGCTAGAGGCAGGGGGAATGGTGAGAGGGGTGAGAGGATTCACCAGAGACAGAATCGGGAGCAGAACAGGCAGATCAACCAAAATACACTGCTGAGGGGAGCAGCAGGAAAGGCAAGAGCGGTCTATAGTTCCATGTAGGGCCCCTCCCTGCCTGGGGATCGAACTCGCACTGCAGTGGCTGTGGCTGCTTCACAGTGCAGCGCTCAACTCACTGCGCCACCAGGGAGGCCCCAAGTTCTATTTTATGCTTGCAGCCTGTGCTGCTTCTTATTTTCCTCATTGATGTTACATATCAGTGATATCTAAAATTTAAAAAATAATCAAGCTGAAAGAAATACCAAGTCAGTACGTCAAACTATAGCTGAATAGTTGGTTAGTGGCAGGTAATGAGCCTCTGAAATGTAGTGTGGTAGGGTAGAAGACATTTGAGTAAATTACGACTGACTGGAACTGTGGCTCGTCCACATTTAAAATATGTGACAAAGGGCAACTCATTGTTTTTATTTTCTATAAAATGGAGAGGATTGCCAGAACTCGACCGTGTGACATAAAATTTTTATAGGTACCCTGCTCATGCTTAGAAATTATCACTTTCCTGTGCTCAAAGAAAATGTGTTTCCTACAATAGTTTTAAAGATTGAGGATGCAAATTTATTTTTATAATGCTTTTAAAGATTCATTTATTTATGCATACAAGAACTGGAGCACAGGCCCGAGGTGTGGGTGGGGATGAGAGGATTCACCAGAGACTGAGTGGGGAGAAGAACAGGCAGATGAACTGAAACACACTGCTGAGGGGAGCAGTGGGGAGTCTGGAGAGGTCTGCTGCACCATGTGGCTTAGGTCCTGGCTGAGGATCAAACTCCTGCTGTAGTGGCTGTGGATAGCTTCATAGTGTTGGGACTTAACCCCTTGCACCACCAGGGCGGCCCTGATGATGCAAATATATTAAAACATGTGTTTTTTAAACTAGGTGGGAGTATTTTTTTAAATGGCCTTCAGTAAGAGTGTCAAATGTCAGAGAGAGGCCCAGCTACTGTAGTAACCAAGACTCTCTGGAGCTGTGCCTTCTTACAGGACAAAGAGGGGATGCTAGTAACCACATACCAGATCAAACCAGCCATCCCTGAGAGGACCAAGGTGGCATGTGCGAAGAGTAACATGCACAAAAGTCCCAGTGCAAAAGAAGTCAGCCCCACGTGACCACGGGCCCAGTCCCTCGGCCCAGCCATGACACATAGCTCTTCCTGCAGCAAAGGACCCCAAATTCCCAGACTTGGGAGAGGTGCATTTTGAGAATGAGCTGCATGCCTTGACAGATAGTTTCCAATTGCTGTGCAAAGGGGTTTCTTTTTGTTCTGAGAGGAAAGAGCCAGCCAGTGGCTTGCCCCAGGGTGGATGGCAAGAAGAGTAAATGAGACTCAGATCAGAACATTCCTGCTCCAGACTATCCCTGTTGTAGAAAAAGCCAGAACTACTGTACATTCTAGACAAAGGCTCCTTCCGTCAGCCTCCACAGGACCATTGATAAAAGGTATTCCTTTTGAAGTCTACATGACATGGAAAGACTTTGACCCCTCCATTTTGGTCCCCCCACACTGACAGCCTGCACTCCACAATCTGCCTTGAACTCTCCTGGCCTAGTCTACACAGCTATTAACCCTGTTCACGACATAAGAAGTCAGACTCCCATGTTGTCCTTGTGACCTGACTCTCTTGCCACTGAGCTCTACCCCCCGCCCCACTGTCTGTCCACTCTGGATTAGTCCACCATCAGCGACAACCCACCGAGCATCATTTACAAGCATTTTATTCGGCGTCTTTCTCTAATTGAACTTGACTCTCTTTGAGCAGACTATTTCCTCAGGAGTCTTCCAAGTTTGTTTCATTTTTACCCCTAGAGAAGTGAGAAGCTCACATAGACATGGACTCTTTCCTGTTCTTCAGGGCCAACCTAACCCCACAACCTCAGCTATGCCACACACAAGTCCATCTAGATAGCTATTTACAGAATCTGGATAACTTTTTTCTTAAATTTCAATGATTTTTAATCTCATTATATTGTTACTCTCTCCAAGAAGACTTTTATGGCTCCCTCAAGGGTTTTTTTTTTGATGACTATTAATAATTTCCAAGTAGATGATTTAGTCCTTATAGTTCTCTTCTCCAACAGTCATCTCCACTTCATATAAGTTCATCTCTTGGCATACGCTAGATTTATCATTGCCAATAACTGTTACCTATTTAGAATGTTAAATAACAAAAATCCAACAGAGCAGTCTTATTTACTTTACCAGATGATTCATGAATTGGGCAGCATCCCTTGAAACAAGTAGAAAGCTACTATAAGAAGTTCTACAAAATGGAAGGTTTTTGTAGTCAGAAAGAGGGTGGGATAAGATTACTAGCAAAAGAAAATAAAGATTATTTCAGGCAAAGCCACTTTCACTTAGGAAAAGGCAGGGTTATCTCATTATCCAAATGGCATCACTGGCGCTGACCAGTGAGGCGATGACATCTATCTCCAGATTGCTTGGTTTCAAGTTCTACTTTTGGAGAGACTGAACTGCACTCAGATTAGATAATGTCTTTCTGAGTTCTGGCATCAACAACTCCATTCTGATAGTATTTTTATTTTTTTAACAGATCTTATTTTGAAACATTACATTATCCAAAATTTACATCTTATGTTTCCATTTCACAACATTCTATTCAGTAAGTCCAGCAGTCTTTAATCAAGAAAAGACCTAAGCTCCATCTAAAGACAATACTACACAGCAAAGTGAGTCAGAAGGCAAAAGAAAAATACCAGATGGTTCCTCCCCTAGGAGGAATATAAGGGAACCAAATAAGGATCAAGGAAAGGAATAAGAACAGTAATAATAATAACAGCAAGAAAGACACAAAAACCAAAAATGAAAAGACAAGGACAGACTGGGGACACTTGGTGGGGAGGGAAGAGGGGAAGGGTGGAGAGCAAACCGGAGCACAGGGGACTGAGGTGATGGTGCACTGGTGATATGGTGATGGGCAATACATGGGGATTACAATTGCTGTCAAATATATGTAAGTTAAAAAAATATAAATTAAAAAAAAATAAAGACAACACTTCTCCTCACCTATGCCTTCATTCAGGCTTGCTTGCTCCATTCCCAGTCCATGGCCCCCTGCTGTTCATCACAACTGCATACACTCTGCTTTCTGGGGCAACTGAATTTGCTGTTCCACTTACCTAGAATGCTTTTCCCTTTCAAGTAGGAACTTCAAAGAGTTCCTCCCAAAGCAAACTGAATATTTTGTGTGCAAAAGCAGAGAACACTCTAGGAAAAAAAGGGGAGATTCTCCCATATATTTTTTTAAAGATTTATTTACTGATGCATACAAGAGCTGGGGTACAGGGCAGAATCTCGGGAGGTGAGAGGACCAGAGATAGAGTGGGGAATAGAACAGGAGGATCAATGGAACTACACTGCTGAGGGGAGCAGCGGGTGAAGCAGGAGAGGTCTGCTGCGCCATGTGGGTCCGCTCCCTGGCTGGGGATCGAACTCCTGATGCAGTGGCTGGTAGCTTGTTAGTGCTGAGACTTAAACCCTTGTGCCACCAGGGAGGCCCCTTGCCCATACATTTTTGTTGTACCAAGGACTGAATACTATTAGAAACAAGGGCAAGTGTAGGGTGGCACTGTATTTCTGAACTGACCACAATCCTATATCTGGTATGTGAAACAGTCAATGTTTCTATTCCTTCTAGCAAGCCACATTTCCTGAATGCCATTCATTTTCAACTGATTTAGCCATTGAAATAATATTACTTTGAGCCTCCCTGGTGGCACAGCAGGTTGACTCCCACACTGTGAAGCATCTGTGGCCCAGCAGTACAAGTTCAATTCCCAGCCAGGGAGGGGACCCACATGGCACAGCAGACCTCTTCTGTCTCTCCTGCTGCTCCTCTCAGCAGTGTAGTTCCATTGAACCTCCTGTTCTGCTCTCCACTCTGTCTTTGGTGAATCCTGTCACCTTCCGTGACTCTGACCTGTACCCCAATTCTTTTATGCATAAATATTTTTTTAAAAAGAAATAGTATTATTTTCATGCTAATGAATAAATTCTCGCATCGAAGTTTTGACAGCAATATTTAAAGATATTGTGTTTTGCCCTCTCTGAAACATAGGCTCCCATTTAAGATATTTCAGCTGTTGAACTGTGTACAGCAAATAACTTTAAAGGAGCATTTCAAAATTCAAGTGAACACCACTGGCATGCTGATCAATGACAGTGACGCCCACGTAGAGCACACTGTGTATACTGAAGTATTTTATGGCAACGGAATCACTCATTTATCAGACAGTTTGCTCTGATCTATGCTGGCAGCATTTAGAATCAACATTAGCTCATGAGAAATCAACAAAAGCAAGGGAAGTGTTAGTGATCCAGTGTTTGCTGAGGACAACCATGTGCCAGTTTGCAACTTCTAAGAGGCTGATGGCAGGAAGGGACTAGATGTACAATCATTTATGGGGGGAAGTGCCTGGGGATGATGAATGGGAGGAATTAGAAGTAACCAGTTAGAACTGTCAGCATGTGAGACATCATTCTTGCTATGGATTGGTGGGCTGGAGAGGTGAGATTGAAGACTACAGTGCAATTCTACAAAAACATTGAGCTCACAGGTGGTCTTAGACTCAAAACAGCTTGCAAAGGGAGACTCAAAGGAGTGAGCACTGGTATCTCTGTCATGGTCAATCACTGGCTGGAAGCAGCCTCAGGGAATCATGAACTTGTCACCATCATGCTGGTGGATCCAGCGTCCAGACAATTTCAGCAGGAGCTGTCAATCAACATGGAGGATGCTTATTTCCATCCCAATGCTCACACCTACAAGAGTTTTCAGGGACCTTCTCTTTTTTTGCCTTATCAAAAATGTATAGTCATAAATTAGATATTAAATAGTAAACATTATTTTTGATATTTATACAACCCAAATCATATACCTGATCATCCTTTGGCTTATTATTTGAACAGCCTGGGCAAAGAAGAGATAGTTAGGACATGTTCTTATCATTGTCTACCTCCTATATAGCTTCTCCTGGGAGCTCGGCAAGGAGAACATTGCCTTTTGCTCTCGGTAACTCTCGTCAGTACTTTGAACTGGCTGTGTGCTCCTTTGAAGGGCCTGGATAGTCAAGGTTGTTTTTCCTTCTGCCTATTTTAAGACTAAAAGATGAATAAACTATGGATGTATCTCTACTTAAAGGAAATTTGGCCATGGAATTAAAATTTAGAAATGATAAGGTATCTAAAAACTTGGAATTTGCCTTGAATTTTAGGAGGATAAGCACTTAGGCTTTCGAAAATAGGCCATCTGATGCTGCTTCTACTTCTGATCCAGCTTTTTATTTCCAAGCATTTGCTTGCATTGCATTTGTATTTTTAATGTAATGTATTTAATCGCAAGTATTGTCAAAAGCTCTCTCTCTATAGTCAATGGTTCTTTTATCAATTTAACTTGCACTTCCTATTAAGATGATTACAAGTACTTCGTAAAGGTATACATAACCCAAGTTCCTGCATATGAGAATGAATGTCTCAATTCATTAATTTAGATGTTTGTACTTGAACTCTAAAACAAAATAAGAGGCACTTGACTTAGTTGGAAAGCACAGAGAATTAAATTGCTCTAGTAGCATCCAGGATATTCAATAAAGTATAAAAAATAGGAAAGCTTATAAGACACGATAAAAGCAGTTCTGTATAATAAGCTATGACACTGCTCTTTATAAGGCTGGCAGTGGGCCACGTGAGAATTCCCACTGGGAATCGTTACAGGGTAATTCGACATAATGCACTCTGAGTCTTTCTTGCATTCTGGGTTTGTTTTCAAGTATTTCCACATAAGCATTACATTTAAGGTGAATATTCAAGATCAGAAATAAAATTATTCTCCAGAAAATTATTTTAAAGGTGGAGAGGAAATGACACTGTAGCACGTTTTATTCATGTTCAAATAAAACTGATGTTTAGTTTATGTAAAAACTGAAATTTGAGATATAATTATATTCATATGAGTGGATCTATGAAATACTACTAACTCTCAGCCTCATTCACATGTACCATTATAAATGCATATTAAGTCAAAGGACATTTGAAGAGTTTTTAATGTCAAATAGCTGGTCAATGCAAATGCTACTTGGTATATAATTTTATTGGGGAAACACAGAAACACTGTAATTAAAGGGCTACTACTATGATACACTAAATTTAACTTCACTGATCAAAGCTGTTTTTAATCTGTCCTAATAAATATTTGCTTTCACTATAAATTATAAATAATAAATTTGGCTTCTAACAAGCAAGTAACTTATAGAGACTGAATAATGTCCAAGAGGTTACTTTTCTCTCATTTCAATGCCTCTTCTAGAAGATTCCAGATGGAACATTTTCACATTAAGGAAATCTGTAGCACAAGTATTTCTTACCTAAACCAATGAATAGTAGCTCTTTTCTTCACCAATAAAATTGACAGCTACAATGCAAGCCGTGTTTTTTGCCCTGTACTCTCTTGGTAGGTATTTCTGCAACAAGATAACAATTGCTTCACTGATTGCTTCTCACTGGGAAACACACTTAAATGGGAAATCTAGGTACTTTCTGTGTCTAAAAACAACAGTGTCAGTGGGAGGGAAAGTATGCAAAATGTATGAGTTCAACAGTTTTGCAAAGTTGAGCAGACATGCAGGGAATCAGGGATGTGTGTCTGTGTGTTTGAGTCCATGGTACGCTCTGCTTAGCCTCTGTAAAAAAAAAAAAATCTCCTTCACGATGACAATACTTCCTATAACATGGACTGCCCAAAACATGGGTCCTGTGCTAGCAGTTTCTTCTATGTGTGATGAAAATGAGAGGCATATTCGAGATTACGAGTTACTATGAGGCTAGGACTAATACCTAAATGGATAGATTTGGAAAACGGTACTGGATAAAAATACACGCATTCTCCCATGTTAAGTGAGTGATTTTCAGTAAGCGGATGTATCTATCTGGATAGATGAAATCAGGCTATGGTTTAAAAAAAGTCTTAAAACCTTAGTGGCTAAAAAAACAAATGATTCTTTCTCGTAAACTCTATTTTGTAAACGGTTCCTGGGACTCTACTCACTCCAGCACTCGTTATCAGGGTAGACACTATACAGAATCGATGCCTCTTGTCAGGGGCTGGTAAAGAGAGACTGACGGGTTGTCCACAGGTTCTTTAAATTTCCACCTGGACCTGACAAATGTCACTTCTGCTCACATTTTATGGGCCTTCAATGGAGCAGAGCAGTGAAATCATGTTATGGACAGCAGCAATTTTAGAAGGGCAGCCCGAATCACTGCCCCAAGCTGTGCCCCACACTCAAATGCCCCTTCCCTCTCCTTAGTGCACAGACACCCTCATTCACTCCTCTAGGGAAAAACATAAATGTCCTCCCCAACTGGTCTCTGTGGTCCAGCCCAAATTGCAGGAAGTCTGAGGAATAATACCTGGTTTTCTTTTGAAATCATGCACAAAGGTGAGTTCTCTTAAACTAGAGACCTGTCTACTAGAAGGACAAGTTTTCTCCAAAATTCAAACCATTTGCAACACTAAAAAGATACAGGGTCCATCATGTACTTGGTTTGGTGAAGAATTCTAGTTAACAGAGAAATCCTGACCTGTAACAATTCTGAGATCTTCTGTGCAAGAAAGGCAGAGCCCTCGTCCCAGAGGCAGGGACCGCGGCTGAGTTAGGTCTTAATTCTGCTCCCTATGGGGATTCGAACCCCTAATCGGTTTTTCTCTGTAGATGTTGGCATCACATTCTGCAGTTTCTTTTTGTCCATTACTCTCTCTGACAATGTCTAAATTAGATGGGGCAAGGGGTGGGAGTGCTCCCTGAGCACTGCACTGTGGGGCTTTGGCAGTCACTGCAGCACGAGTTCAATACCAGGCCAGGGAGGGGACCCTCATGGTGCAGTGGACATCTCCTGCCTCGCCCGCTGCTCCCCTCAGCAGTGTAGTTCCATCCATCCTCCTGTTCTGCTCCCCACTCTGTCTCTGGTGACTCCTTTTACCCCCCTGCAACTCTGGCCTGTACACCAGTTCTTCGATGCATAAATAATTTTTATAAAATAAATTAGACGGGGGGTGTTAAGCAACTTTGTCAACCCATTCCCTGCTGCTAGTCAGCTGGTCCAAAGGGAAGGACAAAGTCTTAAACAGTTACCATTGATCTAGGAATGGTGGTGAATTTCTTGGCATTAAAGCTCTCTCACTCAAAAAAAATTCTTGGCATTAAAGCTCTCTCTTGACATTAAATCTCTCAGAGCATAGGTAAGAAGGGTTCTCTGCTTTTTAAAATCAAGCAAATATTTAGGTAAAATTAGCATTATTTCTGCATGCATTTATTATCAGAATTTGCCTGTATTATATCTTATAGAATTATTTTCATAAGCACTATTAAAATGTGAATTAAATTTCTGTTAGATATAGAAATCTTCCAACAAGTAATTGTTTTCTTGTTTTCTATAGCTCATGTTCTTCAAGAATGTGTTATTTTTTCAATTGAATCTAATTAATTGGCATATAGTCTCTTATTTTTTCATGTAAAAGGTCAAGATAATACTTATTTAGTAAGTAAGCTACATTAATAAATTAAGGGCTATGCAATGCACACACTGAGCTTTAAGTTCCGTACAAATTGTAGTTATCTAGTCATATGGAGTCACATATTTCACTGATTGGGAACTTTGAATCATCTGTTTTAATCCAGAGTCCTCAAATGTGGCTTTTTTGACATTGGGGCTGGTAACTATCTGCTGAGGTATGTCCTGGGTATTGCCAATACTTAGTGCCAACTCTGGCCAATTCCCAGATGCCAGCACTGGAGCATCTTCTCTAGCTGTGAAAACCAAAGTTTTCTCTCAACATTACACATACCTTCTGCTGGGTAAAACCAATCCTGGTTAATCCTCTAATCTAAGGGATAATAATTTTTTTCTTCCGCTTAGTCATGTATATTTGACATCAACTGTAGTCCCCATGGATTTCCCACCACCATTTCACCCGTTCACCATCACCCCAGTCCCTTGTGCTCTTTCTGCCCTCAACCCAGCCACTCTCCCTCCCCCACTTCCCCAAGTGTCTCTGATTTGACTCTGTCTCTTTGATTTTGTTGTGTTATTTGCTTTTATTTATATTGTTATTGTTCTTTTCCTTAATCCCTTTTTGGATACCTTATAGTCCTCCTACAAGTGACACCAAGGGATGGTGATATTTTTCATTTCTTTTAAAAAAGGAATATGTTGTATTCTTTGATTATTTGTAATAAAGAGTACTAATTGGGAAAATGTAAGGCTTGAATGCTTGTAGTCCCAAAAGGAATATGTTAAACTGCGTTCTAGGACATCTTCCAAGATAAAGCAACAGAACATAGGCTTGCTGTACCATCTGAAACAACTGAAAATAAAGGACAATTCTTTAAAACAAAGGTTTTCAGGGTCTCCCTGGTATTACAGCGGGTTGAGCGCCACACTGTAAAGTGCCTGCAGCACAGCAATGTGAGTTCAATCCCCGGCCAGGGAGGGGACCCACATGGCGCAGCAGACCTCTCCTGCCTCACCTGCTGCTCCCCTCAGCAGTGTATTTTGGTCCATCTGCCTGCTCTGCTCCCCACTCTGTCTCTGGTGACTCCTCTCACCTCCCGTGACTCTGGCCTGTACCACAGGCTCTTGTATGCGTAAAAAAATATTTTTTAAAAAAAGTAAATAAAACAAAGGTTTTCAGATACTGGGCAGCAGGCAAGACAGGACACTGATCCTTGAGATCCATGGGATCTATGATGATCCCAACTTTTTGTCTGGAGGGTTTCATCATCCACCTCTAGCTGAGAACTGACACGAGTGTATGGGAGTCAAAACTGCCCAACAGCAGAGACATTCTGACCCCCAAGGAGCTCGGGGCTCACACATGACCAGAAATACTCTGTCTCCCCACCAGAGTGAAAAATGTGTAGATCATGGGCTATGAGCCAAAGAAAATGTTGGTATTTTCTCCTTTATTAAAAGCTTCATGGGTTCCATCTGGAGGACCTACAAGCAGGTAATGGCTCTCTCTAATCATGCCCGCAAGAACCAGAGGTATGGAGATTCCTAATCACTCAAAACTAGGACTCAGGCAAGAGTAACCTTGCCAGAGAAAAATAGATTACTCCCTTGGTCACTCTATTTTCTTCCAAGCACTAGGCACCATTCTTTTTCTTTGCTGGAGGCCTATGGTTTTTTTTTTTTTGTTTGTTTGTTTTGTTCTGTTTTAAAGATTTATTTATTCATGCATACAAGAGCTGGGGAACAGGCCAGAGTCGCTGGAGATGAGAGGATTCACCAGAGACAGAGTGGGGAGCAGAAAAAGCAGGTCAACTGAAATACACTGCTGAGGGGGGGCAATGGGCGAGGGAGGAGAGGTCCGCTGCTCCATGTGGGTCCCCTCCTTTGCTGGGGATCGAACTCGCTGTGCTGCGATACTTCACAGTGCAGTGCTCAACCTGCTGAACCACCAGGGAGGCCCAAAAGGCCCGTGTTTTTAATGTGACTCAACATACATTTGCTATGCCTTGGGCCTCAATCTGGAGCTCCCCTTGGTGTACACACACACATCCAAACAAGCATCTCTCTCTGCAAATAGGTGGCTTTGCTTGGCTGAATTGTCAGAAGAAATCCTGAAGACTAGAAAACTGCAATATAAAACTGAAAGCCTGACCCACAAACAGGAGTTCAGGCTTTGTACATACCAAAGAACCCAGGACCCAGGAAAGACTTAACATCTTCAAAACAGTTAGATATTCATGGAGATATTGACTGGAGAACAGCAGCTGAGTGTTGCTTGAGATAAACATCTGCTTCCTCCTATTAAGGAAGACTTCAGAATAAATAACTAGTGAAGACCTAAAACAACATCGCGGTCAGCCACCATCCCCACCACGCAAGAGCACATCACAGTGTAGCTACAGAGAAGTACCGCTTTAAGCAGTATCACTCAAACCTAAACTAGGTCTCTTACTGTGTCCTCATTTGCCTTCAGTGAATATGTTCCATTTTCTCAAAAAGTGAGACTGAAAGTCATTGTCACTTTTGGAAAATCCTTGGAGCCTGAAATTGAGTGAGAAAGGAATAACTTCGGAGGCCAAGACTGAAATTTCTGATGTGAGAAACAGTGTAATCCCAAGGTTGCCCACTTCAGTCCGAAGCGGGAGATCTGGACACAAGGTTTACTAATTATCAGAGGAAGCACAGGAACACTCATCACCACTGGCAACAATTCCTTTGACTCATCTCCTCGGGACAATATAATGCGAACATCCCATGACAAACTACTGAGCTGCAAGAGACCTATGTTTAAGCTAACAAAAACCTTCTGCATTGCAGAGTTGAGTTACAGTAGAGATTTCTGGTGTACATGCTATTTGCACTGACCGGAAAAGAATCTTAGCAGGTCTACCAAAACAGCAGAAAACCTGGCCTGTTGGGAAAGAAAGCCTAAGTAATAAGTGAGTGATCGCTTTGTGTTGATTTTTTTTTTTTAACAGATGAATAGAAATACTCTAAGAACAATGATAAAGCTTTATTAGGCAATGTTCTTTTTTCTTACTGTTTTCACATTTTAAAAGGACAGGTTTACAATATGGAAAGCAGTATGGCGATTCCTCAACCTACTAAGAATGAAACTTCCATAGGATCCAACAATCCCACTCCTAGGAATATACCGAAAAGACACAAATACACTGATTCAAAAGAATATCTGCATCCCTATGTTTATAGCAGCACTCCTTACAATAGGTAAGACCTGGAAACAATCTAAATGCCCAAAAACAGATGAGTGGATCAGGAAGCTGTGTACATATACATGATGGAATACTACTCAGCAATCACAAATGAAAAACTAGACTCATTCATAGGAACATGGATGGATCTGGAAAGGATTATCCTCAGCGAAGTACGTCAGAAGGCAAAAGAAAAATACCATATGGTTCCTCCCTTAGGAGGAACATAAGGGAACCAAATAAGGATCAAGGAAAGGAATAAGAACAATAATAATAACAATAACAGCAATAAAGACACAAAAACCAAAAATGAGGACACAAGGACAAGTTGGGGACACTTGGTTGGGAGGGAGAGGGAGGGTTGAGGGCAGATGGGAGCACGAGGGACTAAGGTGATGGTGCACTGGTGAGATGGTGATGGGGAATACATGGGGATTACAATTGAGAGCAAGTACATGTAAATTTTTTAAAAAATTATATTAATAAAAAAAAATTTTTAAAAAGGGCAGGTTTATTAGGAAAAGGAGAATGAAAAAGAGAGATACCTGCATAGTCTACATAGACAGGAGAGAGCTGCTGTTGTTTTTCTACATTTTTAAGTGCCAAAATTGAATAGAAACATGTTTTATTAAGCTATTGTCTAAGTGCAAACTAACAGTGAGAAGTTACAGAAGATGAGCATATACTCGTGATGACAGTGCCGTACCTGAGATGTGCAACCTTTCTCTCCTACCAGTCCTGTACAGTAGATGGATTCAGGGTGACCTTCCCTATACCACGTGTCCAGAAAATACGATACACTCTGGAGAATTAATGACATATCATCACCATTACCCTAGCAAACACATCAGTGCTGTAATTTGCACAAACCATAAACTGGGTGTGGGCAGGATACTGAAATTAAATCGACACTGAATGAACATCAGAATTGCAGCTCCCCTCCCATATGCAGATGTGACTCCTCTTATTTTAATAAGGTTCTAGGAAGAAGAACTGATTGACAGGTGTTCGGTATCCATCGACCATCTTAAACAAAAAAGTGGCAGAAACCTCAGTGAAAATAGTCTTATTAAAGTCCTATAATTCACATTCATGGTTGGCTTAGACAGAACTTTTCCTGTTGGTGGAAACTTAACTGACATTGTGTCAACTCGCTAGGGTGCTTTTGTATGTGAAATGCTGAGATGACACCAACAGGGCTACATTTTGTGATCTAATCTCATTAATCTTAGTATTTGGACACATGAGATATTGATGCTATGTTCACAGATCAATGTTCCTTATAGCTAAGGGTTTTACTGATACTCTTATTTGATTTTGCATTTCTACTTATTTTTATAGTAAAATGCAATTGAGGGATAGGAATTTTGCTAAACCCCTGAGTAAAAGCAAAGGCTATAATTACTTTGGTCCAACGTGCAATGCTGGGCTATCCTGTGGCATAGTCAGGAACAGCCATGAGAAGCAGATGAACAGCCTAACTACAAATGAGAGAAGTCATCCAGGAATTCTGGGTTAAGGCGGTGAGAGGAGGTAAGCTCCTTGCAGGGAGAACATCATTCTGCACCCACATTTTCTTCGGGATATTTTCTTTTTTTTTTTTTTAAGATTTATTTATTTATGCATACAAGAGCTGGGGTACAGGCCAGAGGAGCAGGAAGTGAGAGGATTCACCAGAGACAGAGCGGGGAGCAGAACAGGCAGACTGACTGAAACACACTGCTGAGGGAAGCAGCGGGTGAGGCAGGCGAGGTCTGCTGCGCCATGTGGGTCCCTCCCTGGCCGGGGATCGAACTTGCACTCTGTGCCATGGATGATTCACAGAGAGGCACTCAACCAGCTGTGCCAGCAGGGAGGCCCTCTTCAGGATATTTTCTAATGCTGTATAGGTAGAGTCTGAAGTTGTCCCGATGAAGAGTTCTGTGTGGCAGAGAAACCAGCTGAGCTTTCAATGATCTGGTAAAATGTAGCGATCAACACCATGATTCACAGATTCCAAACCCAGCAGGGTTTGAAAAGGCAAGGGCATAGAGAGGAAAGAGGTTCAAGAAAGTTGTTCTCCCTTGTTACGTGAATTCTTTGGCATCTGTAATGCTGAATTTTAAAGGGAGAAAACCATTCTGTAAAAGGATAAAGTAAAATTGTACCTTTTGTTTAGCTTTCTATGAAACAATTCCTAGAATCCACTTTTTCTATGAAACAGGCAACTATGGTGCAATATGTGCCACATAAAATTATATATTAAAAAGATCAGAAAATGTGTGATTTTTTCTATAATGTGAGAATTTTTTCTCTTTAGTATATTGTCATTACTTTCTCACATGCACACAAACATGCACACAGAAATTGGTTTCACTTTGAAAAAAAAGATCTGAAAAGCATTGAGGTGAGCTTCCTCTGGAAAACTCTTAAAATAATATTTTCCTATGTTTAATGGCAGTGATAAAATGTTTTTACACATTCTGAAAGAGGAAGCTCTATTCAATAGTTATTTAGCACTCCTCAGAATGCTAAAATAAATCTTCTTGTTTATAAAGAAAAATTCAAGCACTAAGATCTGAAAGTCTCTGCTTACTAGTGAGCCAACAGGTACAGATGAGACAGAAAATATCATTGTCCCCTAATCTCCCATAGACCCACCTCTGGTGTTTCAAAGGAATCATTCAAATCTAGACCATGGCAGATCTTTAAATTTCATTTCAGTGGGTTGAGCACTGTGAAACATCCGTGGCACAGCAGCGTGAGTTCAATTCCCGTCTAGGGAGGGGACCCACATGGCGCAGCAGACATCTCCTGCCTCACCCGCTGCTCCCCTCAGCACTGTATCTCGGTCCATCTGCCTGTTCTGCTCCCCACTCTGTCTCTGGTGACTCCTCTCACCTCCCATGTCTCTGGCCTGTACCCCAGCTCTTGTATGCATAAATATTTTTTTATAAAGATTTATTTTTTTATGCATACAAGCACTGGGGCACAGGCCAGAGGTGTGGGGGGGTGAGAGAATCCACCAGAGTAAGGAACAGAACAGGCAGATCTACTGAAATACACTGCTGAGGGGAGCAGCGGTTGAGGCAGAAGAGGTCTGCTGTGCCATGTGGGTCACCTCCCCAGCCGGCAGCAAGGATCGAACTCGTGCTGTAGTAGCTATGGTTTCCTTCACAGTACGTTGCTTAACCCCACTGCACCACCAAGGAGGGCACATAAATAAAAAAAAATAATAATTTTCAAAGGCAAACAATGCAGAGTACTAAATGCTATCAAAGAATAAGTTTGAAAATATCATGAAGTTATTTTCTTATTTCTGAGACTTTCATCACTTCAGTGTTGATTAGGTCTGTGAATTATTATTTTTAATTGTATTTTTTTTAAATCTAAAGGCTTACTATCCACAGTCAACCTCAAGGTATAAAGAAAGCATTGCATTGTGAGTTGCTTCTTAGAAAGTTAACTGCTACAAACACTGTTTTGGGTGTGATTAAAAATACTGAGCCCTAAGCTCCCCTTCTGGGCATTTAGTCCAGCATACTCTAGAATTCTCCTCCTTAATGAGAATTGTCTCTGGCATAAGGGAGTATAACTCTCATCCTGGACACTTTTGCAGTGACAACAAATAAATTCAACATCAGAACTAAAAGTGACCACAGCAAAATCTAGTCTCTCTCCTTATCTTTACTCAGAGTCTTAGACCACACCGTCTGCTTTGAGAAACTTTGACTAACGTGCTTTGCTCTTATTCCCTGGTTGTGTAACTGCAAAACTGAACTTCATACATTCCTTCTCCTGCACTCTCAGTCCTATTATATTTCTGCCCTTTCCTGCCCTTCCCCCTTGGCTTGTCAACCTCATTTCCTTTATCCCTTCTAACAGCTATGAATCAAGCATGTTGGCATCAGCTAACTGCCTTTATTCCTTTTTACCTGCCAAACTCCCACTTGGTTTAAGTCTAATGCCTTGCCAACTCTTGATAAATGTCCAAATAAATTTGGAGACAACATCTGCAATCATGCTGATTTATCTCATATTTAATTCATGATTATAATCCCAATGAACCCATTCTGATACCCACTGATCACAGCTTATTTCTAGGTACTTCTACTCTTCTGTCCCCTCAAATTGTCAACACCTCTTTTCTCATTTCCATTCATAGTTAACAATCTTGTTCTTAATCTACAGATTAAGTAGATTAAGATTAAGCACCACCCTCTCCCACTTTCCTCCTACCTCTCCTATCACTCTGATTTCTTCCTTTTCAGTCCAATTTGAAAATTCTTGTTATGATCCTGCCCACCAATAAGGAGTCCCAGACATCATTCATTAATAGGCATTGAAAGGCGATAATTTGATCCAGCTTTAATCCACTTAGAAAGGTGGATGACTTGGCAATATCTGTCACCTGCACTGAGCGATTTTTGCTACATGCAGATATATGTTCGCTGTTTACCATGTGGCATTTTTTATGTAAGCAAAAGAAAAATAAATTGAGTATCTGTAAATTAGGCTATGGGTAGAATATAGAATAAAAATATTTGTCTAGGGTCACATGCAATCCATGTTTCAATGCACATAATAAAGAAGTTCTGTTGCCCTATAACAATACAACATTCCCAGGATATATATATATATATATATACACACATGTATATGGTTATAATTTTTTGGCTCTTGATCATCAACCTATTTTGCATATAAACACAAATACATTTTTGCATGATTTAAAAAAAACACATTGAATATATATATACATTCAGAAATACCAAATCCTAATTCAATTAAGGGATGATAGTAATTTATTCCACTTAAAATACTGAAATTTTTAAAACATTTTCTAGTTATGGCAACACTGCAGGTTTAGTTATTGCACAAGCTGCATGCCTGTTAATATCTGTATTTGTAGCTGATATTCAAAGAGAGTTTAAATAATAGTGTGAGTTCTGAAAGGATAATATATGTTCTTTGTTAATTTCCATATTACTATCTTAATGATTTGAAAACAGTTTCTTTATCTTGGATTAAATTCATGTAAAATTCATATAAAAGTAACAATAAAAGGATTGTGAAGAGATTCAATTGCCCATGCTTTCCCTCAAAACCAAAAACTGCCAGTCCAAATAAGAATATTTAAGTAACAAGTGAATTTGTGGTGTATGTAGCCAAAACACAGATACATCGACATATACCGTTTTATTTTTTTTTAAGATTTATTTTAATACATATACCGTTTTAAAAATTACTGAAAGTATTCTTTGTTTTTACCTTTCTAACATTTTCAAAGTATGTCTACATTTTAAAATATTTTACTTTGACTATAGCTAGTTTGTTGAATACCAACAGACACAAGAAAAGCTCTAACCCAGAGGCAGTCATTTCTAGGAAATTAATTTTAAAAGAGAATGCTACTAGACTTGTGTCCAAGTCATTTTCATAGAAAACTGGATCCCAGTATATTTGACAGAGTTAACTAATCCAATTATGGAATGCAATAATGGAAATAGAAAGAGAAAGATATGGTTTTCGATGGGATTTGAAATGGCAGTTCCAATAATGCAGGAATACAGAGAAAGTCTGTTCCAGATGTTAGTTACTGTAGCAGAGAGGACTGGGAGTGATAATGTTGCATGAAATAATAGAGAAAAGATAAATGGATACCATGTATTTCAGACACATCAATTTTGATTGTGCAGTTTTGTGCTGTGAACCTTAAAGTTGGTAAAAAAACAACTTGTTGCATCTGAAAATAAAGTTTGATTGGGACTTAGGTTCAACTAATTTGGGATAGTGATTATTTATTTCTAGCTAGCACACTAGAATTTGGGATAACTGTTATTGGGAGATGCTGGGGAAACTACTGTTAAAGATATGTGTTAGGAATATGTAGGAATGAATAGAAACTCAAGATGTGAAATTTATAGTCATGTTTACCAAAAAACTAATTTTATTTCCAGACTTGGGAAAAGAACAGATTTCCTGATCATAATGATAATATCTATTTATTGTAAACAGTCACTGACATGGAAAATTATGAAGGATATTATGCTGAGACGAGGAAAAATCCCACCACTTACAGAGAAATACTATTAATACTTTAATAAAATCCCCAAATTCTGCCAGTGAACTTGTGCAACTAATAGGTGTGTCTGTCATCTTAATAAATGCATATAAACATATTCACAACTGGAAAAATCCATGATAAAGTTTAATATTTTCAAATATTCCAAGTGCATATCTCTGAGATAACACAAAGTTCAGAATCTACCATTTGAAGTGAGGGAGGCAAGTTTTAGTGATTTGTTGGAGATCATTCAGCAAGTCAGTGGCTAACCATGACAAGTACAGTCTGACTAACCAAAAGGACTGATTTTATTCTAGAGTCTCACTGACTCGTGCTGGAGCCCCCTCGCCTGGTCCCTCCTGGGTCCTTCTAGGCTGATTTGCCTTTTGTCCTGCATCCCAATTTCTTTCTTTTAAAGATTTATTTATTTATGCACAGAAGAACTCGGGTACAGGCCAGAGGAATGGGAGGTGAGAGGATTCACCAGGGACACAGTGGGGAGCAGAACAGCCAGATCAGCAGAAGTATACTGCTGAGGGGTGCAGCAGGCGAGGCAGGAGAGGTCTGCTGCACCATGTGAGTCCCCTACCTGGCCAGGGGATCGAACTCACCTTGGAGGGTCGAGGATGCTTCAAAGTGTGGTGCTCAACCCGCTGTGCCACCAGGGAGGCCCCTGCATCTAGTTTCTTGCCACATTCTTGAACACCTTTCATTAAAGCAAACTCAGGCTATGTATTCACATTCAGAAGACCCAAGTTTGTCCAAGTGCCTAAATCATCAATTCCCTTTCAGAAGATGATTCTCTTTTTTCTTCCTGGATGAAAATGAACAACCAGTTTGTGGGCTGTGCAGAGACTGGGGCTGCATGGTGGAAAGAATCTCCATGATCTTTCTTTCCATCAAGCTTTTTCTTGCAGCAGATTCCAGAACTGTGATGACTTCCTAGGTTATGTGACCTTCCTGTACTGTTATTAGAACACATTCCTAAGTGTCATGGCTTCAGTATTAAGAACTCTCTCTCTCTGTTTTTTAATATCAGCTTTGATACTTTCCATTGTCTCGCCCTAAATCAATTGTCACATCTTTCACATAGGATCCTGGCTGTCTCGGCACTTTCTCTAATTCCTCTGAATCAACATAGAAAATATCCCTGTGGTCTTTTACATGAGGACATACATACCGACAATCTCTTTGAAATAGTCTCTCTAGTTAGTACATGACATTTGGACGTCAGACCTTATATTTTATATATTTTTTTGTTTGTATATCGAAACAATGAGCTGGCCTTCTTGTAGAGAAATATGCATGCAAGAATTCCATTGTTAGTGGCTGAAGGGTAGCAAGGACAAGGTTAGGCCACTGTTTTCTTTGTAATAGGTAATAGGTCAAATTCTGGGGAATCTCAAGATTTTGGGAATCAAAGTTAGCACTCTCTTCATTTTATCTGCTTCCAAAAATGACATTGGTCCCATTTTCTTTTGCTGCAGGTAGCATCCTGATTATATTTATATGGGTGGCATGTTAACCTGGTCATATCATTGCAAGAGAGTTTAAGTGGCTTTTTTCTAAAGAGAACTCAGGGACTAAAATCCCTTAAGAAGATGGAACATAAGTTTTAGAAACCCACTTCTGGATGTATTTCTGAAGTGATGGGTGGGGAGAAGTTTTATTAGTAATACCTCCCCTGCATCATATGTCTCTCTTGTAGTTATAAGACATAGGTCTATGATTCAAGTCCCCCAACAAAACCACACATTTATTTTAGAGTAAGAAATGGTTTCCCAAATGCAATACCAAATTATTTCTGGATTGTATAGTAAAGTATTATGTAAGTTGATTACAAAACTACTACTAGTAAATGCTAACTCTTCATAATGCTAGAAGTCTATCATAAGTAGGAATTATTATTGGGATAAAAACTCTTTACCTGTTGATGGTAATTTCTGCCTTCATTAAACTGAGTGGGAGAGGCTTCTGTGTGTGTTTGTTTGGAAAAAGTCCTCATACTATAAGACTACTTCTGCCTTCAGAAAAGTAAATGAAATGCAAAAGTAAAAGACATTCACGCACAATGAGGAACATGATTTTTAAAAAGAAATTTTACATAAAAGAAAACATTGTAACTGTTCAGTGAAGGTTAGGTAGAGAATGTTTTTCTTTGTTCCTACTGAAAATAGAGAAAATGATTTTCATTCTCTTAGATTATCTAATTGTTTCTATGATATTTTAAATTGTACATTTGTTGATAATTACATGCAATATCTTAAGAAAATCCACAAATAAAATACACTATGTACATAGCTAGTGATGTTATAGAAACCAAGCAATTATTTAATGTTAGTTGTATATAGTGTTACCAACAAATTCTGGATGCTTATTAACATCCTCATTTTTCGGTAAGAGTCTCTCACCAGAGATGTCAAGTGATGTGTTCAAGAGCTTATGCTCAGTAGTTGTTAGAGCTTAACCCAGAACCCAAAACCTACTGTTCAATCCACTGCTCAAGACTTTTTTAGTAGCAGTTAATTCCCATCATATTTTTGTACCAATTCCTTTTGGCATGTACATTATTTAGAAAAGGAAACTTCTGAATTCAAATGCTCTCAGATACACAAGATTTTAATTATTTATTATTTTAATTATTTTAACGTCATTATTTTTTAGAAGTATCCGCTTCTTTTTTTTTTAGAACTAAAGAATCTATGGTCATGGTTGAGCTTTCTGGGTGTTACTAGAGGAAGTTCTAAGCAGAGGAATCTGCTTTGTTTTTGCCTATGTCATGGAGATGTAACTCCACATCTCAGCTATTTTTACTGCTCCTGTGCCCCATTTATTCTCCTTTTCAATTAAGTGAGAGGTAAAGAACTATTGAGGTGACAGGAAGAGGGACAATGGCTCATATTTTTTAGTCAAAATTTTCATTTCACTATTTTAGCTAAATGGCACCTGCTGTATAAAACAGGCAGGAAATACATGTACTTTTTCGACGTGAAAAACCTCCTTCTATCTCCCCAATACTTCCTTACCATGACTGCTGAGGTCATTTTAAAACTCACTCAAGATCCTACCAAGTAAAGTCTCTTTCTCTGGCCTTTGTGTAAATCTGTGTTTCCTGACGTTTATGCTAGCTCTCAAAACCCATGGCTCCTCTCCAAATATATTTGTTAATTTCCAATAAATTTGTTATACCGAGTCAGAGTTTTTCCTTCAGTTTGCCTTCGTTAGAAGCCACTGCTAGCGGGAAGGGAATAATGCACATGCAACGTATGAGTGTTCTCTACATAAAAGCAAGTCAGTGTATCAGTGCAGTTAGAGAAGTGCTGACCAGCCAGGTTTCAGATGTCCAGAGGAAGACCAGAGTTGGCATCAGCTGAAAGTAAAGTAAAGCAGGTGATCCAACATAGATCAATGAGCACCACGGGTCCAGCCACAGCCAGTATTGGCACAGCCCCGAAGCCACGATCAGGGGACCGGCAGCCATAGCAATGCAGTGTTTGTGGGGAGAGGTAAGGGGTGCAGATGAGTCAGGGTGAGAAAAAGTCTACATGAGGGTCTAGCAAGAAATAACAAAGGGTCACTTTATTCCAGCAGATTTTCCCTTATTGTTAGAATAACTTAAAGCATAATTTAAATTTCTTCTAGGAAGAGCTGTATGCTATTAAAGTTGAAGGAATATTGGGGATTCTTTCTGCCAGTTGTGTTCCAAAGAGGCAATTTAGTCTCTGAATGTGGACATTTAAAATTTAGTCCATCAGGGGCCTCCCTGGTGGCACAGTGGGTTGAGCGCTGCACTGTGAAGCATCCGTGGCACAGCACCACGAGTTCGATCCCCAGCCAGGGAGGGGACCCACATGGTGCAGCAGACCTCTCCTGCCTTACCTGCTGCTTCCCCCAGTCCATCTGCCTGTTCTGCCCCCCCACTCTGTCTCTGGTGAATCATCTCACTTCGGGTACTCTGGTCTGTAGGCCAACTCTTGTATGCAAAAATAAATAAATTTTAAAAAAAGTTAGTCCAGCATGAAAAAAAAAAGTGCCTATCGAGACCCCAGAAAGTAGTGGAATTATTGGTAAGGAGTTATATATGTAGCACTAATATCCAGTAAAGCTTTATAAAATTTTCAGTGGATTGTCCTAAGCCAGTTAACAGTCTGAGATTGCTAACCATGTGCACTGAAGTACAACAGTACGTTTTCCAATACAATTTATCAGTATCTATTGTGTTTCAGATGCTTCCTCAAATACATCAGATTGAATATTTGCAAAATAGGACACACTAATCCTGTTTTAAAGATGAGTGGCTTTGAATGTCAGAGCTCTAGATGACACTTACATAGGCAAGTACTACCAGCCTTGAAAACTGGTTTTGTCTGTCCCTGTTGTGCTGAGACCCAGCTTGTGGGACAAACAGCAGGGATGGTTGGGTTTTCCAGAGGCTTTTCAGTGTCTTTGTATAAACTTTGTGTCATTTAAATTTGTTATTTTAAAAAAAATCTAAATAGAACAAATCATTAGAGAAAAATATAATGTCATTGAAATAAATAAAAACATCAATAAAATCCCTAATTTTTACTGGATGGATCTTTGGAAATTTGGGGGTAACACTGAAATTAGCTGCCTGCAAGAGAGTGGCCCTGCTTTCATGCCCAGACACCTACAACTCCCTTACCTCAAATCCCAATTTTCCTAATATGTTAGGCATGTAGAGGGAAATTACAATTTTAAAATAATTTTGGGGCCTCCCTGGTGGCACAGTGGGTTAAGCAATGCACTATGAAGCAAATCGCAGCCACTGCAGTGTGAGTTTGATCCCTGCCTCCGGCCAGGGAGGGGACCCACATGGCACAGCAGACCTCTCCTGCTGTGCCCGCTGCTCCCCTCAGCAGTGTACTTCCGTTGATCTGCCTGTTTTGCTCCCCGCTCTCTGTGGTGAATCCTCTCCACCTCCCACACACACCTCTGGCCTATACCCCAGTGCTTGTATGCATAAATAAATCTTTTAAAAAATTAATAAAATAATTTTGGATTTTTATATGAATCTTCAGGTTTTGTTAAATGTTGTTATATGACAAAATGTTAATAGAATAATTCTGTTTTTCTGTTGTAGCCTACTTTTCCTGAGAAGAACAAAGTGCATTTTTCCCTAAGTGAAAAAGGGTATGTTCCTTCTCCAAGTACACATTCACTAAGCAAACAAAGACACCTGCTTTAGACACACTACTTGGAGACAGAAGTCCCCTTTTCACACCAAGAAAACAACCATTTGACAAATTTTGGAAATTAATTTTCATTACAAATGGAAAATGAATTGCATGGAACCCATTGAACCTGTAGAAGATCAGTTAAAGAAAATGAGATTTAAATGTCCAGACACGTAAATCCTACGCTAGTTGATGGACTTTATCACCAGGTCGTAACTCTCATCAACAGCAATAGCATCTGACTCTATTCCCTTTGATTTACTCTGCAGAGACTTTTTTACATTTAAACCCATTTACCAAGACAAATGGAGTGACAAATGCAATAAATTAGATATGCATTATACAAGCAAAGAAATTTTACTCCTGTCGTTGCTGAAAAATAAAAGCCAAAGGAAAACAAAACCTCAGACCTATTCTTTATCTTTACTAAAAGGAGATGCCAAGACCCAACAGGAAAAAATGCTACTTTGAAGAAGCAGCAGTATTACACAGGAGGTGTCTCCGTGGACATGGCGGGTACAGGCGCTTTTCTTCCCTCTTCTCTCTTTCTGTCTATGCCCCTCTGCCGCAACCCCTAAGACTGCTTGGGGACCTGTGGCAGATGTCGGCCTTCCAGGGACATGTCAAGCAGCCATCTCTGGACGGCTTCCACAAGAGAGAAGCTGCACTTTGTTCAGTGTGTTTGTGAATATTTGATTTTTACGGAAGACAAAAAAGGGGCAGGAGCTCTGGAATTCAATAGAAGGTCAGAATGGCAATCTTTTCTGCCTGGTCCAGCTTCCTTTTATACTCTGACATCTGGCGCCCATTACCAGAACAAATTAGAGCAATTCCAAGCAGCGCAGAGAACTTCCTGTGCTCCGCCAGCACAGTTATCAATGTGAACACAGGAAGGAAGGTTCCAAACAATGCAGCCATAGAAACAGATTTGTGATGCTTGTTTGCAGACTTAAAGCATAGCCCCTGGTAAGTATAATTAAGGAGAAGATGTATTCTATCCGAGTCACTATTATATTGATGAGTTTCCACTAAATTTTCAGCTTATCATTATATGAAGCCCAACTAATTACATGGAATCCCACTATCCAAATCTAAACAGAATCACAGACTCAAGTTTTGGTTTGTTTATTGGGAAACTAATCTATCATCAGGAATAGCAAAAAAACCAGTAACGTAGCTGATGCTCTAAGAATGCTGCAGTGTATTTCTACAGTCATTCATAAAATTCATCGTTTCGTAAGTCATTTTCCTACTTAAGTATTCCCATTTTCTTCATCGCACAGAGTGGCTGATCCCAAATTATCCTATGGATCTCTATTGCCTAAAAATTTCATGGGGGTGGCTAAACTCCTTTCACATTTGTTTTACCTCCTCAGAAGCAATGTTCAGCGTCCTTTAAAAAGTCCTATTGAAAAAACAAAAACAAAAAACAAAACCTCTCCTGGAGAAGTGCACCCAGGAAAGCAATAGCGACTCTGGTCAGAGAATACAGAAGGTACCCCTCTAGGGCAGAGAGCCCATGCAGTGGCCATGCCAGGTTTTCATCTGAAATTTTCTGAGACTCAGTTTGCAAATGATAAGTCTGAGCCGCTAAAATAGTGGTGATTTTGTCATCTACTAAAAAAAAGTTTAGATATAGTCATTGAGTATGTAGGCGAATTATATTTTAAATCATAAGTATGGGATTTATCCTAAACAATGTATAGTGGAAGGAGATATATTCTCAAAATTTTATTGTTGATTTTATATATGCTATTTCTACCTATTCATATGCATGTTATGTATTCATAAATATATAAATGTATACCTCATTTATTATCAGCAGTTCTACTTTTGCCTATACAGCTTCTCTGTCTTCCTCATTATATATTGACTTATGTTATTAAACATATAAACACTTCTGACACCAGAATTTATGTATAGAACACTCATACATATGTATGTTCTATATAACAGGATAGTAATACATTAAATATTAAATGATAAACTGTTTTTTCAAGTCAAACATTGTGATCAGCTATATTTATCTAGTACAAATGCTACAGTTCATCCAGGGGTTAGTATTTAAATATTGTCTTTAAATTTACATATAGACATCTAAATACTGAGTCTACATCTATTCTTAAGTGAAAGCATCATGAGATGAGAGGCAAAAATTTAATGAGTACTGAATGCCCAATCCATTTTTTAAAAAAAATTAAGTTACATATTTGCTTTACTTTTTATATAGCATGCTCATTTTTTTGGCTTAATGAAGAGTGATCGCTGCACTGTACAAGAATGATAAATAGTATAGCTACCGCATTTGTTGTGAATCTCGCGGGCGGCTGCTGTCCTGGACAGTGCTGAGATGTGTACCTGGTGATTGAGTAGCTGAGGTTTTGACTGGTCTCCTAGAGTCTTATTTGCTTGTGGTAGTTTCAAAGGATCACTTTGTCTCTCTTGTTTTGTCATTTGTATCTGTCTATTCGGGCCTATCACAGCAAGAAGGAAAATTCTTCTTGTATCCTTTTATAATTTCTCCACCTACTCTGTACAGAAAGTGAAAAATTACTTACCCCAAATAAGAAATGCATTCCCTTATCTAGAGAGTAAATTCATACTGAAGTTGAAAAACAGTATCAAACATTTCCATTAGTTTTTCAAATATTCCATATTATAGTGTCTTCTCATTATGCACAGTTTAGAATATTATGTAGAGTTAAAAAAAAGTTTTAATTTATCTAAATCTACTGCAGAACTTATTAGCTTATAAGTGGTAAAATTTACATGCTGAAATCAGTCTTAATGAAATGCAGGGCCTCCCTGGTGGCGCAGCGGGTTGGGCGCTGCACTGTGAAGCATCCAGGCACAGCGGCGCAAGTTTGATACCCGGCCAGGGAGTTCACACACATAGCACAGCAGACCTCTCCTGCCTGGCCCACTGCTCCCCTCAGCAGTGTGTTTCAGTAGATCTGCCTGTTTAGCTCCCCACTCTGTCTCTGGTGAATCCTCTCACCACCCGTGACTCTGGCCTGTGCCCCAGCTCTTGTATGCATAAATAAATAAATCTTAAAAAAATGTAATGTGACTAGCTTTTATTTTATCATATAACTGTATGAATGACACTACTTCAACATATACTGCTGTTACTGAGTCACACTGTCTACAATGTGTATAGATCGAAAATTACACTTCAAGGGGTTTTAATGAAAATATAGTAAATTGTAATTTTTTAAATTGATGAGATATTTAAATTTATAATTAACTATGAAGATCTGACTGGCATTTGCTTTTGCAGGAAAACATTTCAAAGAATCAACAAGAAAAATCATCAGATTTAACTAAGGCACATTACTGATACAAGCAATCATTTCACTTTCACATGTGTGGGAAATACAATTGAAATGCGCACAAGTCAATATTAATGAGAAAACTCATTTGTCAGAATTGCCGTGTCAAACTTCTAAAATCTCATATATTCCCATATTATCATTCATAATAAACACAAGATCAGAGGTGGTGACGAATGTGTTTCCACAACTTTAATAGACCTGTGCTGGTCGCTGTGTCATGAAATGCGTCCTCAAATATGGAAAAATGCATATGCTTTTAGAATAGTGAGCCTTCATAAATTCTTCGTATATAAAATGGCATTGATGTCAAGTAGTTGGGTTACAGGACAGGCTTGCCATGTGCGGGGGTGGCGAAAGTGACACCTGTACCCTCTGTTGCAGAACCCCTGGCCCCCACACTGGGTCTTCGTAGATCTCAACGTTCTCAGGATGACCATCCAGGAGGGAGGCTTGATTCTCTGGGAGCCGTGCTTCACGTCATGGAACTTACCAACAGTTTTTACCACTACCTGGCCTCCAGCTGGCACTGACATTTCTTTAGCGTCTTCTGTGACTCTGCTACACTCGGAAATCTCTACTAGGCAGAGCTCTCTGTAATCTCCAAAATCTGATAGATCGGGTCATGGTACAGAAAGTTAAGTAGCTAGTGTCCTTTCAGAGAAAATTAGAAATGGAGATGGCTCAACATGGCCATCCACTCTCAGGTTACTTGGTCAAAAGTAGGGTTTTTTTAAAAAAAGTATTTTATTTATTTATGCATTTAGAGCTGGGGTACAGGCCAGAGTGGCAGGAGGTGACAGGATTCACCAAAGAAAGACCGGAGAGCAGAACAGGCAGATGGGCTGAAACACACTGCTGAGGGAAGCAGCGGATGAGGCAGGAGAGGTCTGCTGCGCCCTGTGGGTCCCCTCCCTGGCCGGGGATCGAACTCGCGGTGCTGTGCCATGGATGCTTCACAGTGCTGTGTTCACAGTGCTGTGCTCAAACTGCAGCGCCACCAGTGAGGCCCCCAAAAGTAGAATGGTGATGGCAACATAACCACGTGACTTTATTATAAAAATTTGAGTCGTGTCTAAGAAAATTGTGTGGTCCTCAGAAAACTACTCAATAAAAGCTGTTAGTCGGGGACTCCCTGGTGGCGCAGTGGGTTAAGAACTGCACTGTGAAGCAAAATGCAGCCACTGCAGCATCAGTTCGATCCCTGCCCTCAGCCAGGGAGGGGCCCCCCATGGCGCAGCAGACCTCTCCTGCCTTGCCCACTGCTCCCCTCAGCAGTGTATTTCAGTAGCTCTGCCTGCTCTACTACTCGCTGTGTCTCTGGTGAATCCTCTCACCCCCTGCACCTCTGGCCTGTACTCCAGTTCTTGCATGCTTAAAGCTGTTAGTAAATAGAGGTGATTAGCTACTTTCAATTTTTTAAAAATTATATTTAATTGTATTTGACATCGTTTGTATTCCCCAGGGGATTCCCACCACCATTTTCACCTGAGCACCGTCACCTCAGTCTCTTGTGTTCTTTACGCCTCATCACCGTCTTTGCTCTCCCCTCCCTCTACCCACCCCCATGGTCCCTTGGGTTTATCTTTGATCTTTTGATCTTGTTGAGTTTTTATTTGATTGTTTGGTTGTTTTTGGTTATGATTGCCCATTTCCTTTAGCTTTCTCTTGGTTTTTTTTTTGTTTGTTTGTTTTGCTTTCTTTTTATTTTTTGTTGTGATTGTTGTTTTTTCACATTCCTCCTAAAAGCGAGGCCATCCGATATTTTTCTCTTGCCTTCTGGCTTGGTTCACTGAGTATAATTCCTTCTAGCTCCATCCATGTTTCTATAAATGTCCCTAGATTTTTTTATTTTTTATTGCTGAATAGTATTCCATCGTGTATATGTACCACACCTTCTTGGTTCAGTCCTCTACTTTTGGGCATTTGGGCTGTTTCCAGGTCTTACCAATTGTAAATAGTGCTGCAATAAACATGGGGGTACAGGTACTCTTTTGGATCAGTGTTTTTGTGTCCTTTGGGTAGATTCCTTGGAGTGGGATTGCCGGGTCATATGGTAGCTCCATCTCTAGTAGGCTGAGGAACCTCCACATGGCCTTCCATAATGGTTGGATTAACTTGCATTTCCACCAGCCATGTAGTAGAGTTCCTTTTTCTCCACAACCTCGCCAGCATTTATTGTTGTTGTTTTTTTTTGATATATGCCATTCTTACCGGTGTAAGGTGGTACCTCACTGTGGTTTTAATTTGCATTTCCCTGATTATGAGAGATGTTGAACATCTTTTCATATGCCTGTTGGCCATTTGTATATCCTCTTTGGTGAAGTGTCTTTTAAGTTCTCCTGCCCATTTTTTGATTGGGTTGTTTACTTTGATTTTCTTGAGTCTTGTGAGTTCTTTGTATATCTTTGTGATCAGACCCTTGTCTGTTGTGTGGAGCACAAAGATTTTTTTCCCCCCCATTCAGTGGGGTTTCTTTTTGTTCTGTTTAATGTTTCCTTTGCTGTACAGAAGCTTTTTATCTTTTGAAAACTTTCAAAGAACACATTAAAAAAGTGCCAGGAATAATTTTTATTTCTTAAGTTTACATTTCCCATTTTTTAACAATTCCAAAAAATATGTCGTAACCCACATTAATGGGGTTTTACTGCATGAACATGTACATAAAAGAAAAAAATAAAGTTTATGCAAATCACTAGTTAAATTGTTGGTGGGTGAAAACTAGAAGTTTTAACAGTCTTGTAGAAATTCTGTCTAATATCAGCATAATATTATGGACAAGGCATTGTAATGTCCCTTTCTATTTTATTGACTATGTTTCCCTAACATATATTCAGCATATTCCAATGAAAAGGCAGTGAACTAATGAAAAAAAATTTGGGTGATTTACAGATACATGTTTTGATATGAAATGTATACATCTCATAGAAGCAGAACCAGACATGAGGTCGATTTCTTTGGGTTCCTGAGAAAGTCATGTGAATGCATCAGAAAGATTCAAACGAAGTGTTTCTCTGGTAGCTATTGTCCTGACCGTCAAATTATGCTCCATTAGGTTTATTATGCCAAGTGAATCGTAACAAACATAGATTATTTCTTCTGCAGGTTAAATAATTATTTAGAAATGTGTGACATGTTGGAAAATAAGTTTATTGATTTGTCCTATTAGCTTTTCTGGAAAAGCTCATGCACACTACATGCAAACAATGAGTTTGTTCTTTGCCTAATTAAAGTATTTATGCATTATTGGAAGTCCTTCTTCCTAAAACTATCACTCTTCTCAATACAGTAAGATATAAAACTTACCTTATAAAACTCTTTTTACTTGGCTATAATTGACTTATAAAACTCTTTAACATTTTCACAATACTGGTAGCATTCCTATTGTTCTAAATGTGTTAATTTATTAAATATTAATTTCAAGAAAAGCTTTATTTACTTTACCTTATCCCTTTGAAAGAAAATGTAAACTCTTGATTGAGCTCTATTATTTCCTTCAGTATTCTGTGTGCAAAGCACTTCTTTGAAATCAATCTAAAGAACAGCAAAGTACTATTTGTCATTATGCATATGGCAGCTGAAGGGGGAAAAAATGACCCATCCATTAGCTTCTGCTTGTCCAAAAATGCCAGATTACTCAAGCAGGTGAAACTGATTTTAATCCTGACAATCTCACATGATGTTTCTAACAGCTTGTCAATATTCATGGTCAGTGACAAGTGTTTTCTTTCCTTTTTAAAAATGTCCTAGGTATTCCCAACACCTAACACGGAAAATGTTTGATGAAATAATGAGTTGAGGGATAGCATTATCTCGAACTTACCTGCAGTCCCTAAAGTGCATAGTGAACAATTTACAGACCCACTGTTTGGTGGGTAGAGAGGTGAGGCATATTGGGACAGGACATGAGCACGTGGTGAGCCTGAGGGTACTGCAGATGGCAGAGTCGTGTTCAAGCGAATGACACAATCACTGCAGTGAGTATGACAAATGCCATCTGGGGGGCATTAAACTTACTATCTCCCTTTCCCCTGGCATCTCATTATTACTAACAAGCTAAAGAGGGTTCAATAGTCATCCAGAGTCCAGGACAGATCTGAGGCCTAAATGGAGATGATAAGAGAAAAAATGTCCTGGTAAAAGCATTTTTCTTAAGTCCAAAGTCCAATAAAGTATAATATATCATAACATCAAGCCTTTTTTTTTTAATATGCTTACACGTATTTAAGAAAAAGTCCACACTAAGGAGACAGGCATTTCTGCTGTTAAATAAATTCCTGGAGCTACACCTGAAATTGAACAACTGAACAACTATGCCATCAGTGTGGCATAGGAAGAGGTGACTCCTCAGGAGGCTGCAAAGTCTACTGCATTTTCCTATATACCAGGGCACTGTCTCCTATGGCACAGTCCTGCAGAAACCATTTCAACTCCATTGTGGAGCTCTTTGGGCACCATCTTCTGTATAGAGCACTTCTCTAGCATTACTCAAGACACAATGCAAACTTGTTCTCAAGATTATTTTATCGCCTGCAGTCACAAAAGCAATTCAGCCACAGGACACTAGTTCAATAACTGTCTCTCAAGTGGCATAACTATAAGAGATCTGGAAAGTGTCTGGTCTAAAACCCTAACTTTCACTAGGAGCGGTGACATTCCCAAGGCTCCTGGCAGAGCGCCAGTGAACGTTGAGTACCAGTTGCCCATATTTCCAAATCACGCTGGAGTGTGGGTCAAAATAGTCCAAAGACATTGAGTCATCACTGTTTGGATTCAGACAAGCCTGTGATCTGGCTGCCAAATTCTTGAGAAAAACAATTGGACTGGACAAGTTAAAACTTAGAAAACTTTTCTGTAAGTTACCAACCAAAACAATGCCACCACCATCGACAACTGGTACGTGGGAAAGTAACTCAAACTTCTCCAAGAAGGTGGACCGGGCTAGAGCAGATGTGAAAACTAGCAAAGCGATGGAGGTTTAAACTAGGTAACGCTTCTCCTGGAGTCTCAACACGTGGCCAGTAAATGAAGCCAAAGTCTGGTAGTGAAGGAAGTGCATGGACACCTAGCAAGGTATCGGTGCCCAACATTGGAAGGGGGTTCATCTGCAAGTCCTCTGCCTTCTTTTCATGACAACATCCCTGAAATTGCTCTGCCACCTGTGCCGTCTCTGACATGCTCAACATTATAATTTCATTGACCCAGTGCTGGCTAGCCCTGGCGGGGGAGGGGAAAATCATTTGAAGATCAGTACTCTTTACTGCTATTCTAATTCTGAGGTTTACCAATCCCATAAATAGACACTTGAAAGTATACCACTCTGACACCAGTAATATAACAAGTTCAAACTACCACCTTGAAAAGGATTTCTTTTTAATTCCTTCTGTTAATTCCTTTTCATTTCTCCACCCTCCTTCTAATAAATATCACATGAAATTCAGCACCCTTCTGAACCCTCCTATTTGACACTTGCCTCCATAATTTAAACAAATGATCTTGGATTCTGCTTTTTAAAATGACAAAATAGCAATCATAATTATAATAACATTAATAATAATCTAAAACACTATTTTAAGACCATCAATGCACTCTTACTCAGATTTTTACCCAATCATGAGAGCTTACAGACAGAGAGGGGAATGTAATTATGATTCAAGCTTTGCATGGTTGCAGATATATGAAATGTTTCATAATTTATACTGAATAAATACATAAATGAATGGCTAAAAGCTCAGTATTTTGTACTAGGTAAAGAAAATATAGAGCATAAGGCTGAAGGAGATACCACAAAGTCTGAAATTCACACTAAATTTGTTAAGTAACATGAAGGCACAAGCATCTATTGTCTATTATTTGTCAGACAAGCTAAATTGTTTGCAAAATATTTCTAACAGAGAGGATAGTATAAATTCTAAGGTATTTGATAAATATTGTTTATTTTCCACATAACACATTCAGTTCCAATTAACTAATTGAAATAATGCTACTGCATATCCAATTACTTTAAATAATTTCTGTGAAGTGTTTGGTATACATATGAAGAAAACTGTGATTTACTATTGTGGTTGCTATTGAATTATTGAATTATTCCTGGGCAAGGAAAGTAAAGATACTTTATCTTTAAATTGAGAAAGTAAAAGCTTCCCTCAGCAGATCTTTTCAAAACACTATGATATTACAGATTACTTTTTCCTTACTGGAGATTTGTCTCATGTTCACAAATAATACCATTTAGCAAACAATTTAAGCAGTGTAACATATAGGTCAGCATCAGATATTATAGTCTACTGATGACACTCATAATTTCACTATAGAATCACTTATGTATTCATACAATCCTATTGTAAAATCACTCAAATATAAGACCTTCAAAAACTATCTGTAGTGCATTAACCATTTATTTGTAGGCATGTAATGTTCAGGTCAGTTGCTTTGATTTATGATTTTTATTAAGATAATACTAGTTTAAAACACTGGCCAGGGCCTCTCTGGTGGCGCAGTGGGTTAAGCAACGTATTATGAAGCAAACCACAGCTGCTGCAGCACGAGTTCGATCCCTGCTGCCGGCCAGAGAGGGGA
>JAGFMF010011484.1:2731005-2779956 GCA_019455555.1 Galemys pyrenaicus | reverse complement strand
CCCCGCTCTCTGTGGTGAATCCTCTCACCCCCCCACACCTCTGGCCTGTACCCCAGTGCTTGTATGCATAAATAAATAAATCTTTAAAAAAAAAAAACACTGGCCAAATCAAAATCAATTAAAGAATTAGACATAAGACCTGAAACCATAAAATATATAGAAAATATAGGCAAAACACTACATGACATGCATTTCAGTAACATCTTTAAAGACACAGCACCTAAAGCAAAAACAGTAAAGGAAAAGATGAACAGTTGGGACTACATCAAACTAAAGAGCTTTTGTACAGCAAAAGATACATCGACCAAAACAAACAGATACCCCACTGACTGAGAGAAAATTTTTGCATACAATATTACTGACAAGGGACTGATCAGAAAGATCTACAAGGAGTTGACCAAACTCAACAAAAACAAAGTAAACAATCCAGTCAAAACATGGGCAGAAGATCTAAAAAGACACTTCTCCAAAGAAGAATTGCAAATGGACAACAGGCATTTGAAAATATACTCAACATTCTTGTAACCAGAGAAATGCAAATCAAAAAACCACAATGAGATAACACATTACAACAGTAAGAATGGCATATATATATATATATATATATATATATATATATATATATATATGGCAGNAAGAATGTCATATATATATATATATATATATATATATATATATATATATATATGGCAGCAACAGATGTTGGCAAAGTTGCAGAGAAAAAGGAATTCTACTACACTGCTGGTGGGAATGCAAACTGATCCAACCAGTACAAAAAGCTGTATGCAGGTGCCTCAAACTACTGAAAATGGAGCTTTCATATTGCTATAGGAATTCCACTTCTAGCAATTTACCCAAAGGACACAAAAACATTAATTCAAAAGGACACCTGCACACCTATGTTTATTGCAGCACAATTTACAATAGGCAAGCTAAGGAAACAGCCCAAATGTCCCCAAATAGATGACTGTATCAAGAAGATATGATATATATACATATATAGGAGTATTATGCAGCAATGAAAAAGATAAATTCATGCCATTCACAGCAATATGAATAGAGCTGGAAGGGATTATGCTCAGTGAAATAAAGCAGAGAGAAATAGAAAAATATAAGATGATTTCACTTATAGGAGGAATGTAGAGGAAACAAAATATCAGGGAAAATAATTATAATAAATTAAAATAAAAATCAACAGACAACTATAAATCAGAGACATTCTGCAGGTGAGGAGGAGAGAGAAGAAACAAAACAGGGGTGGGAAGAGTGCAAGGGACTATGGTGATAGGACACATGTAAATTGGTGGTGGGGATTTCACAGAGACTACACCTGAGAGGAGAATGTATACATTGTACAAAAATGAAGAATGATGTAAAAAATATATATATGGAAAAAAAACTAAAATAAAACACTGAATGTAATTCAGAATTATAGTTTTTAACTCTTCAGGTGTATGTTACCACACCACATCCACCACATGACATCTATAGTCCATGTGCTTCCTCCTCCCTTTCTACTCTACCTTCTGATAACCTTAGTTTTACCATCAGATTTTAGGATTTGTCCTCTTTTGTCTAACTCTTTGTTTTATTTCTCCATATTCCACATATTAGCGAAACCACCCAGTATTTGTCTTTCTCCTTCTGGCTTATTTTTTTAGTATAATCACTTCCAGTTTTACACATGCTTCAGATGGAAAGGGTGCATCTTTTTCATAGATAAGTAATATTCCTTTTGTGCATATATCACATTTTAATCTGTTCATCTGTATTTGGACAACACTTGGCTATTGTAAATAGTGCTATAATGAACATAAGAATGAAGTTATGGCTTCATATTAGTGCTTTTTTTTTTAATTCTTCCTAGGTACTGTAGGTATTTAAGATGGAACTGTTGTACCATAATGTAGATCTATATTTAATATTATGAGATGACACCATACTGTTTTCCATAGTGTTTGGACCAGTCTACACACCACCCACAGTGCACAAGGGTTTCTTTTCCCAAATCCTTGTCAACACTTATTTATGGGCTTCTTATTGTTTTGTTGTTCTCACAGCTGTGAGATGTATCCCATTGTGGTTTTGATTTTCATTTCCCTGTTAAGTGATGATGAACATTTTTCATGTATCTTCTCTGAAGGGCCATCTGTGTATCTTCTTTGAAGAAGGGTCTAATATGTCATCTGCCCATTTTTAGATTGGGTTCTTTGTTTTCCTTTCTGTTAAGTTATATGAGTTCCTTGTAGAATGTGGCTTTTTGCCCCAGGGAAGATGTATGATTTGCAAATATATTTCCCATCAAGTAGGATGTCTTTTCATATTAGTTATAGTTTCATTCACTAAACAGAAGTCTTTTAGTTTGAATTGATCCCATTTGTTTGCTTTTACTTTTGTTCCCCTTTCCATATGAGTCGTGTCCCAAAAAATATCCCTGAGGGCAATGTCATAGAATGTTTTGCCTGTGTTTTCTTCCATGTATTTTATGGTTTCAGGGGTTACATCCAAGTTTCTAATCCATTTTCAACTATTTTTTAAAATATATAGTATAACACTGTAGTCTACTACTCTGATACCGAGTCAATAAGAACATCACAAAAAAGAAAATTACAGACCAATATATCCAAGGAACATAAATGCAAAAATTTGCAACAAAATCTCAGCAAACCAAATTCAATAGTGCATTGAAAGGACATGGGAATATAATGGGAATTACTCCAGGGATGCAAAGATGGTTCAGCATAGAAGTTGATTAAAATAATTCACCACATCAACTAAAGGCAAGATAAAAATCACATTATTATACCAATAGTAGCAGAGGAAGCATTTGATAAGATTCACTATCCACTTAAGATAAAAATCCTCAAAAAATGGGAGCAGAGGAACATATATAAATAAAATAAAAGTTACATATGACACACAAATAACACATATCACACGCAAAGGTAAAAAAATGAAAAAATTTTCTCCAAGATCAGGTACAAGACAAGGATGTCCACTATTCACCACACCTTTGGAAGTCTTAGCTGAGCAACCAGGCAAGAAAAAGATATACACAGAAAACCCCAGGTCAAATGTTTTAACATATAAATCCCTGTACATGAATTCTGCTTTAGATCTTAATAGCAACCTGTAAACATTCTGAAGGAATGTTGAATTTGTGTTAGTCATGTGTTTATTTTCCTTTCTTTTTGTCTTACTAGCATTTTCATTTCAGAATAAATTACTAAACTTAGAATAAGATTAGCAAGGCAAAAACTATGCTGAGAATAGAAAAGAAGGTGACAAACTGTGATATGTTCAGTTATTTCAAGTCTCTTATCCTTCAGTTTTTTTTTTTTAAAGATTTATTTATTTATGCATACAAGTACTGGGGTACAGGCCAGAGATATGGGCGGGGTGAGAGGATTCACCACAGAAAGCAGGGAGCAGAACAGGCAGATCAACTGAAGCACACTGCTGAGGGGAGCAGCGGGCACAGCAGGAGAGGTCGCAGCACCATGTGGGTCCTCCGCCTGGCTGGCAGCAGGGATCGAACTCGTGCTGCAGTGGCTGCGGTTTGCTTCATAGTGCGCTGCTTAACCCACTGCGCCACCAGGGAGGCCCTCCTTCAGTTTTTAATCCCTTCTCACCCCTTCTCAAACACACTGGTTTTAAATTGCTATGGAATCTCTTTGCTCTATCATTGATTCCACTTATGCAAGACACTTGAACTTCTTTTGGAAGATGTTGAATCAATATTATTGCCATAGCTCTCAAAATAAAAGCAACACTGGAGTATAAATTTAAATCTAGTAAAAATAAGATCAGTTTTTGAAAAGGAAAGGCAGAGGTATTAACCTTGCCTCTAAAATCTAAAGGTTTTCTAAAACCTAAATACCTATTTAATGCCACTCCTTCCCTTCCTTTTCAACTTATTTCAAAATATTTTGAATAACTTATTTCAAAAATATTTAAACTATACATTTTCAATTACCATGCTGCAGGGTAAATGGAAGTGATCAGACTTTCCGCCCTCCCGCCATTGGTGTGATGATGGACACCTGAGGTCCTGCACGCGTGCCTAAGTGGGCATGCGCAAGTGGTGCACCTGAGCTAAGGCACCCGCACATAAGGACGCCAGGAGTAGAGCGGCAGAGGAGGAAGGAGGAAGGAAAACAGTAGAAGCGGAGATGAGAGGCTAGAGAGCCCAAAAAGTGAAGATGCACTGGGGGGCTAGGAGCCCCCTGCCTCCTTTTTACCTGGTCTCCTCTGATAATAAAAGCCTAAAGAAGCCACCGAGGGCTGCAGGACTCCTCCTTGATCGGTCTGCTCAGAATCATCGAGAACTTTCTCTGTGCCCTTCTTGACATCACACATGCCTGTTAAGACGTGTAGTTCTTAAATAGGTCAAATATAAATATCAAGCACAATAAATAATATTGCTAACATATTTAACCCCACACGTTAATGATCTATGTAGATATTGATCTCTGCCGATTCCTATTTGTCCGGCCTCTCAGTTTGCTGCTTTTCTTTTCTTCTCTGTTTGCTCTTGATGGATGCTGCACGTGCACGTTGATTTCCACTAACAATCAGGTTTCTAATTTTCCTGCATTCCACCTCTTCACTGCTGGTCTTTGATGGCTCATAACGTGAACGAATTGTGTACTACCTTTTATGTCCACAATAACAACAGAATGTGCAGCTGCTTTCCCCTTCAATAACAAAACCGGGCCTACTACCTTTCATTCCTCATGTCGTTGGCTTCTCTGGTTTGCCGCAGTAGTGCCAGAACATCTTAATGGCTGATGAAGCCAGCACACAAAGCTTATGAACTGAGCCATACAAGCTCTGTGTTCCAAGGTAATAAGCAAGCCATCGAAGGACAGGTATCCCTGGTGACTTCCTAAGGTGACGGCATTACATAATCTGCCAGCATGTTTCCAGAAATAAATCTGGGGTTTAAGTCTATGAAGGCTTACAATTAATTCTACATTTTCAATGCACTTAATGCTTCCATAAACTAGTATTTTACATAACTGATAAAAACTTAAAATTTCACATGTAAAAATTTTCAAGTTCATTGTAATTATATTTGCTAACTTTTCAATAATGAGATTTTGAATTTAATTAAACTAATTTTTGATCAAATTCATCAGAAATTTCTGGACTATAAAATTTATGGACAGTGCTATAAGAATAAGGGAGGATTAAAAGCAAATAAAATGCAAGGTCAAAAAGTTCACATGCCTTGGAAACAGGGAGAAATATAAGACAGAAACAAATATAATGTACGATAAAGCCTAAATAATTGAAAGGCAAAAGTAGACTCCAATACTTTTGGGAAACAAGAATGTATCTTCCTTCTACAATTTGAAAAACAACAGAAAAAGTATATATGAATAATTAATTTATTCCTTTTATAATATTTTTTAGCAACTGTCTTTAGCAATTCACCTTGGAAACACATAACTTTATAATGCAGGAAAAATAATCTATGAAGAGGGAGATTATCATATGAGAGTGCTTGTCTCCATGTTTCTCCAATTTCTTAGACCGGCTGATATATAGTTATTTATAGGCAAATTACCTAATTATATCTCCAGTATACATCCTTCTAGAGTGATGTATGCCTGTATACGCATTTCTAAATCTCTCCTTAAACACATTTCAGATTTCGGGGATCAAAATGAATTGGTGACAGGTGGTATTTATCTTATCTGTGTCTCACATTATAAGCCACATATGACTCTGTGCGGTCCACTCCTGTCCTCATTGTGCCTCACTAAATATAATTAGTTGAAGAAAGAAAAAAAATCACAAGGGAAACCAATTTTAAGTTCTGGACATTCCTGTGTAAAAAATATGCTCTTACCTAAAGTAGACAGTATCTCACTGGGAATTCAGGATTGTGAAAATGATCTGTTAAAGGGATAATATTATTCTACGCAGGTTGGAAAGATTTTTTTTTTTTTGGACTTTCTTGCAATTTCAAAGATTCCTGGCATTTAGCAGATAAAAGGTAGTTTTATTTTATATTAAAACATCGCTTATTCCTAGGGCCTCCCTGTTGGTGCAAGGGGTTGTGCGCTGCACTGTGGGGCTTCTGCAGCCACTGAAGCATGAGTTTAATCTCTGGTAAGGGAGGGGACCCACATGGTGCAGCAGACCTCTCCTGTCTCACCTGCTGTGCCCCTCAGCAGTGTGTTTCAGTTCATTTACCTGTTCTGCTCCCCACTCTGTCTCTGGTGAATCCTCTCACCCTCTGCACCTCTGGCCTGTACCCCAGCTCTCATATGCATAAATAAAATCTTTTAAAAACAGAAACAAAAACATCACTTATTCCTTAAACCTGAATGTGAAGTCATTAATTTTAAGTTCTCCCTGAGTAAACAACAACAATCTAGGGGACCAAATAAGAAATGATCCTAGGTAACTAAGGCACGTCCTGGGGCAGTTGTACCACAGCTTAATGTTTCTGAGACATTATAATGCAGCCCAGACTGTTTCCTGCACTTAGAACCACACTGGCAACCAGACAATTCATTATTCTATATTCTTTGTGGGTCTCTAGTAGGTATTTCTGTCTTGTTTGGGTTTAGCTAGGATGCCTTTTTCAATGTTGCCTGGCTTGCACTCTGAACACCCAACACATCTTTCTATGTTTTCACACCAATGAGACTGACTTTCCAACTAATTATGAAGTTTTAATTATATACTTTGAAATGGTATGGTATTTGGGTTTCCACATATTGCTAAAAACTTCTGCAAATATGTCCACTTTTCCCCTTTGCAGAAAGTATTTCCATGTAAGTCTTAAAGAGAGGAATGGCAGCTTTGATTTTCCTAACTCATGCAGCAGGCAGGGGTATGTGAGGGTAAACTGTTAAAGGATCCATTTCTGGTGGCTCAGGAGGGGACATACAGGTAACACTCAGCCATGACAGTGAGATGACCACACAAACACTAAGCAAGCAGGGCCTCCCTGGTGGTGCAGCAGATTGAGTGCAGCACTGTGAAGCATCTGCAGCACCGCAGTGCGAGTTCGATCCACAGCCAAGGAGGGGACCCACAGGGCGCAGCAGACCTCTCCTGCCTCACCCGCTGCTCCCCTCAGCAGTGTATTTCAGTCCCTCTGCCTGTTCTGCTCCCCACTCTGTCTCTGTTGACTCCTCCCACCTCCTATGACTCTGGCCTGTACCTTAGCTCTTGTGTGCATAAATAAATCTTTAAAGAAATTAAAAAAAAAAACAAAACACACAACACTAAGCAAGCACTGAATTATTACTAAGAAGGGAAGAGATGGTTTCAGACTGGAAATTACATTTCAGCCATTTTGAATAATGAGTGGAAATTTTCCAGGAAGGTAACTGCTTTAAAATGAGACTGTAAAATAAGGGTTCTCAATCAAAGTCAAGCTCACTTGGTTCAGATCCAGACCCAGAGTTCACCAGAATGTTAGAAGCAGTGTTTACGAATATTTTGCTGCTGAGGGTTGTTGCTTTACTGTGTGACTCATGCAAGACTGAGTAGATAAGTTGTCTCTACAAATAACTTCACAAAGTGAAAAGTAATTCTTGCATCCAATGTGGGGGAAAAAAATTTATGAACCCTGCTTCTTATAGATATATCCTTCAAGGTATTAAAGAAGTAAGACAAGAGATTTGGATCATGGGTACTGAGATGGCATATAAAAGCAGATGCTTGATGTGGTAGTTGACAGGATATGAAAAGAAAAACAAACAAACAGCTAGTTACAAATGAGCAAGTACCAATGCCTAGAATCAAGGAGCAAGTACACCCTGCATCTTTTTTTTTAAAGATTTATTTATGTACACAAGAGCTGGGGTACAGGCCACAGAAATGGGGGTGAGATGATTCACCAGAAACAGTGAGGAGCAGAACAGACAGATCTGAGATACACTGCTGAGGGGAGCAGTGGGTGAGGCAGGAGAGGTCTGCTGCACCATGTGGGTCCCCTCCCTGCCTGGGGATTGAACTCTTGCTGCAGTGGCTGCAGAAGCCCCACAGTATGGCACTGAACCCCTTAAGCCACCAGGGAGGTGACCACCCTGCATCTTTTCACATCAGAAGGTTTAGCCTTGGGATTGTTAGAAGGAATACGGAGATGACAATGAAAGGCAATGTGAAGAAACATCATAATCCCTGATAAAATACAGAAAGAAGAACTCAGAACTGAAGACAAAAATAATTAATATCTCAGATGATAGTTCTTAGTAATCTCAATAATTAGTGACAAAGTTAATATATATTTTGGTAAGATTTGAGCATCACATTCTGTAAAAACAACTTATCTGAGATTGTTCCTGACCATTTGACCTAATGTAGCTATGAGACCACTGCTGTTACATCATCTCATAATTACCTAGGTAGGCTATGATATATAGACACACACACTCTATTCAGAAACATATAAATACATTCTATTTTGGTAGAAATCGAAATGATTTTTACCATTTTTTTATCAATTGAGCAATTTATACAATTTTTACCAATTTTATAAATGAGTAGTAAGTCTTAAAATTCCATATAGAAGGGACTTGTAAGCCATTACGCTGAGGTAGAAGTAGTCATGTAAGACTGAGGATTGTGCAAGATTATTTTTACATCGCCAAATACACAGCCTGTTGAAAACTGACAACTATATACACACTTGTATAACTGAATACATTTTGAAGTATGTTTACCAAATCCTAATCATATTCTATAAATTTTGGCATAAATTCTACCTCGTAAAATTGACTAACTTATAAAGTCATGACTGTTATTTATATTTGTATTCAAATAATATTGTTTGTGTCTAAAATAAATTTTACAAGGCTTGAGCTTGAAAGAAAAAATAGAAATCTATTTCTCCCTTTATTTTAAAGACAAGATTGCAAAGTTTTCAACAAAAAGGACTGAAACAATTAAAGTAATAACTTGAACTTTATTTAAAACATAATTTTAGTCTTTGTCATCAAAATGTTCTACACTGTACTTTGAAGCCATTCAATTTATACATGGCAGTAAATAGCTTTTTCAAAGAAAATTACTTTGGTTTTATTTGAAAACAATGCTTCTCCTACAGAGTTCCTCTTCCTTTCCTACTAAGGGAAATTCCATCAAAGTAAGGTCTTTGTGGCTTTAGAATTAAAATGCTTTGGCCTTTTAGTCAGCCAATGTGATCATAATTTCCAATTCATGAAGTTAGTCACTTGGACTTAAAACAGACTATTTTCTAAATTACAAATACTGCATGAAAGTAGAATTGAGAGATGGAAACTAAAATGTGTTCTGATTATCCAAATCTCTCCCCAGTATCATCAGAACTAATCAAAGTTCCACTTAGACACCTTCAAGAATCCTACTGTTCTCTGTTGACCCATCAACTCATCAATTCTTCAACACTAATGTAAATCATACTCTTCATCAGTAAATGTTCTAAGTCAACACTTCCCAGAAGGGCTTTTAGAGTGAAGGTTGTACTTTTTCAGCATTCTCAAATGCTCTAGCTTCTGAGGGCTTTCAGCAGAAGCTATCCCCAGGACAATCTAGATATTGGAGTCAGCACATAACAGCTTACTAGAATTATTTTTATGTCTAAACAGTTAAAAATGATAATTCTCAGCAAAGCAACAAAAAAGTAGAACAAGTGAACATTCTAGATTTGAAATGCATAATGCCTGAAATATGAAATTTACTAAAAGTACTTAAAATCAGACAAAGAATAGCAAACAGTAGGGCTAATGAAACTTGAAAAGAGCACAAACACATCAGAGATCTTTAGGAAAGAGAAAAATAAAAAAGAAATGAAAATTCAGAGCCAAGGAAACAGTGAGACAAATAAAAGGAAGTTCAAAAAAGAGAAAATCAGTAAAAATTGTTGAATTAATGACTGAAATTTTTCCAAATTTGATGGAATATTTAAGCTTGCTAGCCAAATCTCAAAAAAAAAAAAAAAAAAAAAACAACCAAAACCCTAGAAGAGAACAACTCTTAGACCTATGATAGAGAAAAATATTAAAAATAAAAAATAATGGAAAAGTCCTGAAATCAACAAGAGGGAAAAATGACATTTCATGTTTAAGAGAACCACAGTATGCACTATCCCTTATTCCTCATCAAGGACAAAGGAGAGCTGAAGAACAAAACGAATAACTAGTATCCAGAAAAAAATAATCTTCAACAGTAAGGAGATATTCCATTTTTAGATAAAATTGATAAGCCTTTTCACCAATGGTTCTGTAGGTAAGAAACACTAAAACCGTTCTGTAGCATTAACAAATTTGCCATTAGATGGAAACTCAGATCTGTAGCAAGAAATAAAAGGGCACTAGAAATGTGCTCTTTTTGAACTATGAATTTTTCTCTAAATTTATTTCAATGATCTTTGAAGTGGTGAAGCAAATTTTATAACTATATCACAGTGGATGGGTTTTCCCTGTCTTTACTGGTATTATTTGACCTAGAAGCTTACAAGTTGGGGGAGAGGTGGTAAGAGAAAAAAGTTGACTATGATTACACTCTCCTCTGCAGACCAGACAAACACCGTAGCCACTGTGGGGAAGAGCTATCATCCCTTTTTATCTATATATTCACAGGAATTTCAAAGATTTCATTTGGAGAGGAAGAAAGTTTCTGCCACTAAAGGTTCAAAGAAAACTAGGAGGCAGATAAATTTGCACTTGTATTGCATTCTACCAGCCATACTTGATCTGTGTTCACAGTTGCTTCAGTTTGGATTTGCCTTGGTGAGTGCTGCTCCTTCAAGCTACCCAGTCTGTGAAATATTTGCATTCTGAATTGAAACCCGAGAGAGACTGTCATATTTGACAGCTGTCACAATTCTAAGCTCTTCACGGAGACTGAAGTTGATTCTTTTAAGCAAAAATAATTTATTCATGCATACAAGCACTGGGGAACAGGCCAGAGTCGCAGGAGGTGAGAGGACTCACCAGAGACAGAGTAGGGAGCAGAACAGGCAGATCGACTGAAATATACTGCTGAGGGGAGCAGTAGGTGAGGCAGGAGCAGTCTGCTGCGCCATGTGGGTCCCCTCCCCGGCCAGGGATTGAACTCGCTGCAGTGTCACGGATGCTTCACACTCAACACGCTGCACCATCAGGGAGGCCCTAAAGTTGAGTCTTTAGATGGAATGGAGGCTGGGTTCTTTTAGGGTTTGGGGAAGCAGAAAAGCTAGTCTGAAAGAGAAGTACACATTGGAGCAAAGTCAACGCCCTTTTAGGAGGGTCCTTGAAAGATGACCAAGTGCAACTGAGGAAGGAGAGACCCAACAGGGATAGGGAAGGAGGAGAGTGATGGGCAGTGAGTTAGGAAGTCGGGGGCATGCTAGGGGTTTCCTCTGGCAGTAGTAAGAATCTCCTATAACAGCATCTCCATCTCTACATTGCAAGATGAAGCAGAAACATGAATGTTTCTCTGCCATGTACTTAACACAGCGATACAGATAATCACAAAAAACTGGCTAGCTATTTGTTATCTTATAGTGTAATTACATTTTCTTATCTACTAATTCTTTATTTCCATATCAGCCTTAGTTTACATTGTCAGTGCATCCTAGACATTTCATGAGGGACACCGTTGATGATGTCATTGTAGTCAAATGACTTTATTTGAGAACTAGGTCATTATTTTCACCAAAGAGAATGAAGATTCAGAATTTTGAAAAATTACCATATAAGGTAGCACAGTCTTACAGAAAACATTAGAAACCACTGCGTGTATGTTTTTGCAGGATGAGATTAGTAATGGCATTAAAATTCTGGTGAGAGAGGAACATTTTCTGAAAGCACGGGATAGCAGATGTGTTTGAATTTTTTATGAATGAAGCTATGTTTACACCACTGATTGTCAATTTCAGCATACGCTGTCCTGAAGTTTGTAAGCTGGACAGGAGACTGAAAAACAAGGTCAAGCTATGCGGTGTGATTGTTAACTGCTGGGAATCAATAAGAGGAGCAGGTTCATACTGGCACATCTCCATCACAAGTGGAGTGGAAACACAGGAGCTGTGTCAAAGGTACATGATTTTGTAAGCAGAGCACAGACAGCATCTCATTCACTAGGACTAGAGAGCTGCCTTTTGAAACATCTGTTTGTTGTAGAACACAGGGGTTTAACAGTAGACTTTCTCTCACTGAAATGCAGTGGTGTCACAATTTTGAAAATGTTTTTTAGAAATCTCAGCAGAACTTTAAAATTCAGAGGATCTGGTTAAATGCTTCTGGGTTAGAAGGGTTCCTTCTAAATTCATTTCAAACTATCTAGCTCGAGCTTTCTCGGGTAGCATCTATGTGCCTGACATCAGACATGGTGTTAAAATTGCTTGTTCTCAGTAGTCTACTTTGCAAAGGGAGGTCAACTAATATCTCAGTGTTTTTGCAAATGACACAGTTGGCACATGTACAGGATCCTGTGGGAGGAAGACAGAGGAGATGACTACTAGGTATAACTGGGAGGACTGCTTTGTGGTCACCCTGTGTAATATTCTCCTACACAAATTGTTTTTAATAAAGATGAGTGTGTATTTAAGCACAAAATTAAGTATTGCTATGTCAAAAAAATATGCAGAAGATCCTGGTGGGGGGCAGGGGTTGCAGAGTCTTCATCAAACACATTATAACATGTTTGAAGATAATGTGGGATGATGTGATGACCTGCTTGAAATTCCCTGGGACCCACTCACAGGTCTGATTCCTTGACTGCCTCCCCAGGACCTGAGCCATTCTAGCAGGAAGGGCTGATCAGTATGGAGCAGACATTCCCAGTTACCAAATCAAAGGTGCCTGACAAAGGCAGGCTATGGTAGCTTAGATTAATAACCTAATTTAGTCCAGCATTTTATGTACGACTTGATTTTAGGCTAGTGATTCAATTGGTAAAATGAAATGACTTGTAACTCAGATGACTGTTCGAAATAGATGGTTAGAAATATTGTCTTGAGCAGTTTGGAAACATTTTCTGGGAAGCTTCTGTTATAAATTCTGCACCCCAGAATAGAATATTCCATAAGACTATGGGGAGAATAGAACATCAATATCAAGTGTGTCTGACATAGAGCTACAGAGCAAGGGTGTGACAGAGGAGGGATGGCGCTGGGCCCTTTGTCCCTAGGGGTATGTACTGTACTATTCTATTCTGTTTTTATTCCCTGAACTACCTAGGTCCTGGCCTCTTCTTTTTGAGTACACTGTGCCCCTGGATATCCAGGCTTCCTTCTTGGTTGTTTGTACTTTCCAAATACAAGAAGGAAAGTGAGGAATCTGAGCAGGCAAATGAGGACAAAGACCTCGATGCTTGACTGCACTACAAACCCATTGCAGTGTGACTAAGGCTTTCACAGACAACTGAGCACTCATGTTCAGTACAGAGTTTATAACCGTTCACATGGCCAACAGTATTTGGTCAACAGTGCTCATCAAATTCATAGGCACAGTACATAAAAACTACTATAGGGGCCTCCCCAGTGGCACAGCGGGTTGAGCGCTGCACTATGAAGCATCCGCCACACAGCAGCACGAGTTCAATCAGGCCAGAGAGATGACCCACATGGTGCAGCAGACCTCTCCTGCCTCGCCTGCTGCTCCCCTCAGCAGCGTATTTCAGTCTATCTATCTGTTCTGCTCCCCACTTTGTCTCTGGTGAATCCTCTTACCTCTGGCCTGTACCCCAGGTCTTGTTTGTATAAATAAATAAATCTTTAAAAAAAACTACTATAAATTCTGAAGCATGTATTCACAATGATCAAAGAAAAGCAACAAGATAGAACATTAACAAGCTACATTTTATCTGTTATAGATGTCTGATTCTCTTAATACATATGGATAGCAACATATAGTATGATAGATATATGCTTGCAAACTTATAGGCAGGCACTGGCTTAAATTCTCACTGTATTCAATTCAATGCTTTCTCTTTACTAATCACCTGACCCTAAGTCACTTACTTAACTAAATTTCCAATCACTCGACCTGAAAATTGGAGATGATGCTTGCAGTCAGCACCACCCACCTACAAGGTGAGAGTTAGAAAATCTCTATTTACTATTATGATTTCTTCAGTGAGTTGTACTTGTAAAGATATTTCACTACAGGCTTGTGAGGATGAAACCATACAATAACTTTCAGAGCTTACCGAATGGATGTGGAAAATTCAGGTATACATATAAGAAACAAATCTTGGAATCATCAGAAAGTATATTATGTCTATTTTTGTCTTTCTGTATGATGCTCTACTGGAATCAAGCAAAAATGGAGCACATGCACTTAACAATGACAAGAGAATAGAAATCTTATCGTGAGGGGCCTCCCTGGTGATGCAATGGGTTAAGCAACACAATATGAAGCCAATGCAGCCACTGCAGCACGAGTTCCATCCCTGCCACCGGCCAGGGAGGGGTCCCACATGGAGCAGCAGAGCTCTCCTGCCTTGTCTGCTGCTCTCTTCAGTAGTGTGCTTCGGTTAATCTGCCTGTTCTGTTCCCCACTCTGTCTCTGGTGGATCCTCTTACCTCCTGCACATCTGGCCTGTAAATACATGTTTTTAAAAAAATCTAATCTTGAAATGTATGGCACATTTCAGGCTTCTCAGCTACTGTGATGCATCAAAGACCAAGAGTCATCTAATTTTTACCCAGATTGAGGGGACAGCAAGGCACACTCAGAAACTTGACAGCAGAAAGCACCCCAACATCCCCCCGCGTCGTGGTCAGGATGATACAAATGAGCATTATCATAGCAGGTGGGCATCAACTACAAGGAGGTGCCTTAAGAACAGTGAGGATTGGGCCTCTCTGGTGGCACAGTGGGTTAAGCAACGCACTATGAAGCAGACCGCAGTCACTGCAGCACGAGTTCGATCCCTGCCGCAGGCCAGGGAGGGGACCCCTATGGCTTAGTAGACCTCTCATGCTTTGCCCGCTGCTTCCACCAGCAGTGTGTTTCAGTAGATCTGCCTGCTCTGCTCCCCACTCTGTCTCTGGTGACTCCTCTCAACCCCCACAACTCTTGCTTGTACCCCAGTGCTTGTGTGCATAAATAAATAAATCTTTTTTAAAAAATCACCTTAAAAAGAAAAAGAACAGTGAGGATTTCTGGTGTCTACTCTGGATAATGAACTGTTAGAGGAAGGGATGAGGACAGTCTGGCGATTTGGGGTCTAAGCAATGGCACAGTATTTGGCTGTGTTTCTTGTCTGGACAATTGGGACACTTTCCTAACTGAGCTTATGATGAAACACCTACATTGTTATAATGTTCAAGTTTATTTTCCTGTGTCAGGGGTTTTTCACACCTCTTTTCTTGAAAGATTTGAATACCATTACATGAAGAAAAACTAATGAACATACAGTCATTGTTGACATTTTCAAAAGAGTGCCACTATTCCAAGATGAAACATTTTTATGATATAGATTGTTTAAAATATGCCCAGAAACTTATGTACCCTAAATATTTGTCACACATAAGAAATCTAAGTATTGCTAATGCAAGCAAAAACTAAAATTATGGCCTTATAACGGCAACTTTTTAGTTAGTGCTATTCATTTTCATGTCTAGTCCTACGATATAGTTATTAAAGAGATTCTTATCCCAATCCATTCACCAGTTTATAATTTTTTTTTGAGAAAAGTGTTATATTTGGAAATAAATACCAGGGCTACTTTCTTTTCATCATTTCTTGGCTTTTTTAAATTCCTAGTCTATCCCTCTAGAATCTGTAGGGTTGCACGACATTTTTGATGAAAATGGACAGTATTGGGTATATCATTTACATTTCTTTTCCTCTAGCAACATTCAAATAAGGAAATAACATTATCTCAGCTTATCTTACAGCTGAACATTTAGACATTACTGGTTTTGATTGGAATTCTGTTTTCCATAATATGTATCACTTCGAATGAAGTTCAATCTATAGGGTTATTTAAAAATTTTATAGACTTTCACCAGGTAGAAACTTGGGCTTTCAGTTTCACTCCTTCACTTTACAGATGACGAAAAAATGAGTTTGACAGAATTTATGTAATTGCCCAAAATTCAGAACTAAGAGTATGACCTATACATCTGAATTAATCTATCTACCCATGTGGTAGGTAAATACAGACAACCTACCAAATTACTCTAGTTTCTTAATCTCCATGGTGATTTTTTTCACTTTTGCTGAATTTTCATGGTACCTCTTTATCCTTTCATTTGAACACATATTTGCTATCAAATGTAAGTTATCAAATGACTTAAAGGAGAACATTAAATATATGAGAACAAATACATGTTATCAATGACTAAGAAGAGAACACTAAAATGACTGACGAGGACAGACAAAAGTAGGTACAGTGTTACAGAGGTGGTTAAAGACAGCTAGGCAAATTCATGGGGAGACTGTTCCCCCATACTTTATACCTATTATAATTTTTTCTTTCTGCTTTTGCAACATAACACCACCATTATCAATTTTGCTACAACATTCTTCTTAAAGTAACCTAAAGTGACTAACATTTTTCTTTGGCCATGTTTCCTAGCCATACATTTACATTTTCTATTGCTCTAAAATAGTATGCCCAACACATGCCTGAGAGAAATGAGGCCACATCCACTCCATCTTCCCGCTCTACCACTCACTGTAGATTTTGTTTTTCATCTTGTCATGAACACTCCCTTATTTTGCAATCTTCCTTGGAAAATGATTCATATCCCAAGGCTATGAGCAGAAAGGATAAAGGCAAATTTGTTATAAAATGCCATTTTTGTGAGCTAAATCCCTTCTGTTTCCAAATCAGCAATTTGGGAACATAAGGGCCATTGAGGTTCAGTTCACAAAAGTCAGTCTCCTCAAAGGCTCTATTGTGCTCTGTTTTTATGAATTACTTGTCTAGTAAAATCACCTTCTCCAAACTCATAAGTCATGATCAGGTTTTCTAATGAAGTAGCATCTTACTGAATTCTCCCCAACAAAAAAATAAAATACAGGGTTTTTGCCTGTTAATTTTAAGTTAAACAATAGCCAATATTCCTTATTGAAATAAAACAAAAACTAGTTGAAAAATAGTCCTTAATTTGACAACACAAGGGGTCTCCCTGGAGGCCAAAGGGTTAAGTCTCAGCACTGTCAAGCAATCTGCAGTCCCTGCAGCACCAGTTCAATCCCAGACCAGGGTGCTGACCCACATGATGCGGCAGGTCTCTCCTGCCTCACCCAATGCTCCCCTCAGCAGTGTATTCCAGTAGACATGCCTGTTCTGCTCCCCACTCTGTATCTGGTGAATCATCTCACCCCCAAACCTCTGGAATGTACCCAACTTTTTGTATGTATAAATAAAAACAAATCTTAAAAATAAATTGATTACATGCAATCTGGACTTTAAGATGACATTGATATTTTGGAATGCAATTATACATTTACCATACAATAATGGCAGGAATCCACTTCATCTTATTGTGGAATATAAAACATTTATATAATATGAGATGAACATGTTTTCTAAAACAGATGGTTCTCTAGTTGTTATATAACAAAGCTAATACTTCAATAACTTACTTCAATAATACTGTTTAGCCAATAAACCAATAAGGTACATAAGTATACACTTTTCTTGAATAAGTCTCAAATTTAATAAAGTTTGTTTTCTCAAATTCAGAGAGTAAACCAAGAATCTTAAATTAGCTTTTAAATAAAAATTAATACAGGAAAATATACTTTTAAAAAATAGTGAAGCAAGAAGAGATTCATGAGTTTGAGAGAGAAAAATTACCTAAGAACGGAAATAGTGCTTGCATTGACTATGAAGTAATTTTTCCTATGCTGAACTTATTAGAGCTGTACCTCTGTGAAAAGGATGCACCTTTTTCCCTGCCCTATGGGTTAACCTTGGTTGGATGGCCACTTGCCAACAGGGAATGGGTAACTTGGGGGAAGTTTTTGGGAAATTAATATTAGTATTAATATGAAAATTAGTATGAATTTAATGGAAATTAATATTAATATCCTTTCTTCTCTTCTGTGTTTGTACACTAATTCTATTAAAGTTTTTTTTAAAGACTTATTTATTTATGTATACTAGAACTGGGGCATAGGCCAGAGGTGTAGGCAGTGAGAGAATTCACCAGAGACAGAGTGGGGAACAGAACAGGCAATTCCACTGAAATACACTGGTGAGGGGAGCAGCGGGGAGACAGGAGAGGTCTTCTATGCCTGGTGGGTTCCCTCCCTGGCCGGGAGGCAGGGATCAAACTCCTGTTGCAGTGGCTGTGGATGCTTCACAGTGAGGCGCTCAACCCACTGTGCCGCCAGGGAGGTCCCTATTTTCCTTCCATTTTGTGGAGAGAATTCTATGAAGTATGTCTATTTATTACTACCTTGATTTAATATTCTATTTATTATAGATTTATTTTAATGTTTTTATTTTCAGCATTCACACAAGAGTTAATTACTTCCAGAGTGACCTAATTAATACTTAGAGAATTATGTAGTTGCTGAAAAAAATAAATTCCCTACAACTTTTAGAAACTGACTCAGTTGGGCACATTTCATCCAGTTTGTATTTTTCCCTTTAGTAATCATTCCTCTAAGGGGTTAAGAAACCTTATACTACAAATGTAGACATGGCTGTGTTTGGAGACATTAAAAAACAAACACCTTTACTTAAAGTATATTTAAGATCAGCACATGGTAGTATTTTTATCAGGTCTTCCATTTGTACATTTGTTGCATGTAAGTTAATAGAAAGACATGTTTTTATTGTTCACTAGTGTGTTGAAATACAGGCCTTCCTTTTCTTGCTCTTTCACAGTCTGGGATGCAATAAATGTTTTGGAAATTTAAGCATCCTAAAATCCATTTAGCTTGTGCAACATCTCAATGTCTAGGTTTTCCAGTTTTATATTGATTCAGAAGCCTCTATTAATGTTTGTGAAATCTGAGAAAACAAAACAGTAAACCATTTCATTTTTTTATCCTCTGTAAATGTCATTACTCATAAATGTCAAGATAAACTTGCTTTGAGTGGTATGCAATTTAACATGTCACATATCATTGACATCACAGAATAACAGTGTAAGTCGCATTTGGAGATACCTAAGCAAAACTTTCTCATACGCAGAACTCTCAGAGCAAAGACAAAGCTATTCACTTTCTTGGCAATAGAGTGGGTTATGAAACACGATGTAAAGCATTTTTAATAAAGGATACACTGGATTCAAAATGTCACTTCCTATTGTTTCCAGCTTCAGTACTGAATATAGACATTGTGAAATGACATTGTGCCTAGGACAGCATATATTCCTTTGACTTAAATGCTTGTTTAACTATATTCACTGTGAAGTGATTCCAAAGCTTGTAGCAGACACAGCATCTTCAGATTGGAAGTTTAAAAACTATACTTTAATACGTAGCGATAAAGAAACTACTTCATTTCTAAATAACTTGAATAGGAACAAAACAGTAAATATATATGTATATATAAAACAAAATCATAAAAATATAATGTTCCTTTTGTTGTGGGCTGAACTGTGTCCCTTCAAAGTTCATGGGGTGAAGCCCTAATTCCCAATGTTTAGTGTCAAGTAGCAGGTGCACCCTGTATCATTTTACATCAGAAGGTGTAGCTTTGAGGTCAGTAATCGGAATAGACAGATAAGATGGAAGGATGGGATTGGATCCAATTAGAAGAGAAAAAGCCACTAGGGAGGCAAGTGACAGAGCAAAGAGCACATGAGGACAAGGCTAGGTGGCCATCTGGAAGCCAAAGATAGAGGCCCCCCACTAACTCTCAGAAACCTGTGGTTTAAACTGTGGTTTAGACAGTAAAAACTGCAAGAGAAGAAGTTTCCTTTGTATAAGCCAGTAGCTCCAGCAAACCATTCACTATTCAATTTTCCTCAATATTTAACTATTTTGGCTAATATTCCTTCACTTCCTAAATAATTTCGTGAATTAAAATTCCCAATTTTAATTGAGTTACTGATTATCGATTTAGAACTTAAGACATTCTGGTGGAATTAAGTCCATGTCAAGTTAATTAACGTCATTGGATTAGCCTATTTTATTGAATGTCAACATTGTTCAGATCTCATAATGGATTATAGAAATACTAAGATTAACTAAACACAATCCTTGTGCGCCAGACACAAGGAAACTGACAAACTTCCACTATCTGTGTCCAGTGCCACCAGGTGGGAACGAGGGTTGGAGCCTAAGTTTAAAATCTAAGCTTTATTCATGGATGATGGACCCACGTGGTGCAGCAGACCTCTCCTGCCTCTCCTGCTGCTCCCCTCAGCAGTGTGTTTCAGTCCATCTGCCTGTCCTGCTCCCCACTCTGTCTCTGGTGAATCCTCTCACCCCTCTTACCACTCCCTCTGCTTCTGGTCTGTATCCCAGCTCTTGTATGCATAAATAAATAAATCTATAAAAAATGCCTGGGAGGTAGGGAGGGAGAAAGAGAGAGAGAGAGAGAGAGAGAAAGGAATGCATGCATTTTTCTTCACATTTCAGGATAAGTGCTGTAGGGACATGAATAACAGTTTTCAAGTTCTAGAAATCCTACAGCTGCTCTCAGCAAATAAATTAATTGGAGGTATGAAAGTCACACACCCCATTCCCATATGTTGCCCACACTGGCTTATAAGCACTGCACTTCTCTCTCGGATGCATGCTGGGCTTCAGACTTGAGAGCTACATGGAGATCATGGAGAGAAACAGAGATGCGTAGGCTTCTGAGCCACAAAGACAGCCTCAGGAAACACACGGGAGATGGCTGTTCGCTTCCGTTTCTAGCATTCCAGCTGTTATAAAAAGTCTTTCTATTTAAGTCATAGTCTTCGTCTAGGATTCATTTTTGTTTGCAAAAGCCCCATAGAGAATTTTTTAAAAAGTACCCCTCATTTGGTGGGTGATGATATAGGTCAAATATTACAGGTGGGAAATACTCCTTTTGGATCTCACGCGAATTAGGAGAGGTTATCTGTGCCTTTCAAAAGCAGCACTTATTGAAGGCTACAGAGGAATAAAATCATCAAAGAAATTGTTAGGATCAAAGGTGAAGTGATGCCCAAGTGCCTGTATTTGGTTGTGGGCAAATATGAATCACTGATTTAGGGAAGAGAGCTGCAACAAAAGGCTTGGGGTGAAGAATAACTCAGCTTGAGGTTTGCATTTCAGATGCCTGGGAAATCAAATTCAAGAACGTTAGCATATGGGTGGCTGGCTCTACAATCTTAGAAGGGTCAGTGGACCATAGTTTGGGGGTCAGGACTCTCTGCATATAAGTTGTAATACCTTTCTGGATGCATGATAAAAGAGAATAAGTGCTTGACCAGGTAATAGTATGTTGGGAGAGAGAAAAAGGAATCAGTTACAGGTAATCCTAGGTAAAGACAAAAATGAGCAATCGACAGTTGTCAAGAGGTAGAAAAAAGAGGTTCAGAGGAGGGAATGAGAGCAAAGCAATCATGGAAAGGAGACGTTCAAGGAGTGACTCACCTCTTACAGAACCTAAAGTCAGCTAATAAGAAAGAAAGACAAATGAGAACAGGAGTGAAGGTGCCATTGTGCTGGACAGGGCAAAATGTGCTGGCTTCTGGGGTCAGAAAGGTTCAAATTTGGTTTGATAGTTTCAAGCACTGTCAACACCGACATTATTTAAATGTATATTTAAAGCTGAATTTCTAGATCTATAAAACGGGGATACAACTCTCAACTTATTTTTTGAAAGATTTAATTATTTATCCAAACAAGAACTGGGGTATAGGTCACAGGTGCAGGGGGTAAGAGGATTTACCAGAGACAGAGTGGGGAGCAGAACAGTAGATTAACCAAATACACTACAGAGGGGAACAGTGGGGAGACATGAGAGGTCTGCTGTGCCCTGGCTGGGGACTGAACTCATGCTACAGCGGCTGCGGATATCTTCATAGTGCTGTGCCTTAACCTCTTGCGCCACCAGGTAGGCCCACTCTCAACATCTTTTTGAGGCAACAGGCAATGAATAAATACAGAGAACTTGAGCAGTATTAGTTCATGGATTGTGGATAGTTTTCCCTGAAGCTGTTATCAAACATCTCATAAACACACATGAGACTCAATAAGAAATTGGGTTCAACTCTAAGCTATTAATTCAACCTTCAGTGTCCATCAGGGGTGGAGCTGGGACCTGGAACTGCTTAAATCCCACACTCATTTTCATTTCCCCTTTTCACCTCATGATATAAAAGCACAGACATTTTGACTCAGGACTAAGAGAGGCAACTACTTCTCAATTTTTAAATTTAACATTCATGAACATCTAGAAAATAATTTTTCTTCCTTCTCTCCATTCCCCCTTATTTTTTCTCCTTTTCCATCTCCCTTTTTCTTTTCTTCCCTTTCTTCCTCTTTTCTTTCCTCCCGCTCTGTCTCTTTCTTCCTTCCTTCTCGCTCTCTGCAGTTTCATTGACTTTTTTTCTTTTCGATATGCTACAAATGACTCCAGGCACATAGCAAGTGTCCAAGATGACTTAGGAAAACTAATTTTCCTTTTCAGTGGTTCTTGCTCCTCTGTTTCCCTCTTACTTCCCCCACCCACTGCCCAACCCATACCAGTCTCAAGTCAATACTCTGACTTCTTTTCCTTTCTTCTTATTCTCTTTCCTTCCTTCCCACATCATTCCTTTAAGAACTCAAGAAATCTACCTTAGTATTTTTAAAGCTCACCTTTGAGCTGGCAGGTGACATGAGGAGTGTATTATGACTTCACTATCCTTCAGATGAGAACACGGTGGCACAGAAGTAAATTACCCTGTCCCACTCCACAAATTAATAATAATAAAAAAAAACCCTGAGCTTAGTGGATATATTCTATAAATTAAGCTTTTACTTGCTGGTTATTTGGAATCCCTTATCTGAAGAAAAGTTTAGAATTTAACTCTTAACAGGCTGGTCTTATTCAAGAGAATGCTTCCTATGTGTTGTGTGAGAGCAGATAAGGCTACTTTGCAGCTGTGTAACTGCCATTGTCCTTACTCTGCCAAATGAAACAGAAGGACACGATGCCTTGTGTCCTTCTGTCCATGTGCCTGAACTGATTTTGCCAACAGTAGTGGCGTGTGCTGTTGAAAACATAATACTGAAGGTAGCACTATCCCCAAATAGTGTTCTTGCTGTTTGGATTGATTTGTCTGCCAAAATGATTAACCAATTGTGCAAGAAGAAGCAGCACTGGGGTGTGTATGTGTATGTGTGTGTGAAGTGTCTGTGTTTTACCTGTCACAGCAGTCTGTCCTGCCAATGTACGCTCATAAAAATGCCTGAGGTCTTCTATTACCAGCCAAGGATATTTCTGATTTTAAAGAAGCAAGACCAAGCACAGAGCAAGAGGCTCAGGAGAAGATGCAGTAACAAGCATCCATAAGAGAATGGACATGATCGCTTTTTGTATCTGTATACACGTTTTCAGTGCTAACAGTTAAAAGAAAATCAGAATGCTAACGACTGTCACCAATGGCTTCATGGACTCCTCCTGACTTCATACCGAAGTATTCACGTTAAAGTTCAAGATGCAATCATTATGGAAAAGGGTCATATCCCTCTGGAATGCAAAAAAAAAAAAATGTACCAAATTATTTTCTAAAATAGCCCAAAGCAGCTCAAGTCGTCTCAGATTGCTTCAGGCGTTCGTAAATTCCTAACCGACAAGTGTTACGGAATTCAGCTGTAATCATTTTTCTCAGTCAAGAAAAAGTTAATCATTGCAAAAAATAGAAACTAGCTTGTTATATCTTTAAAACGGAGAAGAAAGGGTACAATGCCCTCCAGATAATATTTGTCTTTGACCAAAACTGTTAGGTAGTGCTGACGAGAGAAAAGTAACAAAACATTTCTTCAGACATTTTTAGTGTGGCAGGGTTATCCTCTGCAACAGCAGCGCTTGGGAATAGAACTGCACCAGTGACTATTTTGGGGGGTGAATTATTTTACCTTTGTACAGATTTCTGAAAACGGTTAATTCTCTAAAACGCAAATGAGGATAATTTAATGTGGTTGCCTGAACATGAGTTATTCAAAAAAACTGGAACTCATGCTAACACGGAGAAGATTCCACATGTTTTCTATATTCTCTGACAGCCAGAACCTGAGTGTGGTGCATTACTGTGTTAGGAACACAACAGCCAGCAGCAATAAAAGGTGTTTTTGTTTTCTTATCCACTTAGGTGAAAAGGCTGTTAAAGCTCTCACATGTTTTCCAGAATGTTCCTGAGAGATAACCATTCACATTCAGCATTAAATACTAATATCATCTTGAGAGTTCACTCACCAGCTAAGTCCATCGCTTTCAAACTATTCTTTATCTTCTATCCATTATTTTGTTGCAAAAATTGCCATCTTTTAAGTTGTTCTCATTGTTTGTACAGTTTGTTGTGGGCACTGCTGAATATTTCTTGTATTTTTTTCAAACAGCAGGTCATCAAAATCCAGAAGCTGTTAAGACCACTCTTCTAATTAGTTCTACCATTTAATAGTCACCAATTTCCTCAACAGTCACATTATCAAATACTAATTGGACATCGAAACTCCATCTCTAACACCACCTTTCTTAGATGTTTTCAAACTTTCAAAATACAGGGGTTATCACAGAAATTCAAATTTATAATTTATGTATTTATGATATATATTTATAACATACTTGTATATAATATGATTTAAGACATAACTTATATATTTAGAGAAACAGAAAATTAATCAATACAGAAAACTGAGTTCCTGATAGCAGCTTCTATTGAGACTATCCCATCATTGGTAATGAAGTGAATAGGGCCTTTTCTGACTTCTAAATGCCTTCCATTTTGACCACTCCCTACAATCCCTACCTTTATGACTTGTGTCTAAGAAAGTATCATTTCTTGCCTGGATTATAAAAATTATTTCTCAACCAGGATGCCTGCTTCTTCTCTTATTGCCTTACTATGTAAATATTTAATTACATGAAGTCTAATGGTTGTGAAAAGCATAATGAACCAATGTGAAGTATAGAATTCTTGAATGTCTGAACTGACCCCACCAGCAGCCTGAAACTTATTCAAGACTATAAATTATTCAAGTATATATACATATATATATATGCATGTTGTTGCTTTGCACTTCTCTCCTCAAAGACATTGATCAACAAAAGATGCATGCTTTCTTGGGGAGCTCGAGAAAATTCGGAAAGAATGACTTAACTTATAGCATCATTTTATGCACCTTCATTGCAGGTTTTATTGTTTGCTGGCTCATGACCAAACCAAGCAAAACAACCTCAGTTTGCTAAAGAAAATATTTCTCCCATTCTGTCTACCTCTGTCTAATGCTTCATCTCTTTAGTAAACAGTGCGACATTTTACCTTGAAAAATATCCTAAAGAAGAATCAAAATCCGTATATTTAAATTGTCTATTTCTATTGTCTGGTTCCTTTTCAAAATAGCTTCTATTAGTTTCTAGCTAACAACTTTAATAGGGTTTGTTTTTCCCTCCGTAGGTCCTTTCAATATTTGTAAGACTTTCCAATATGTTAGCAAAAACATACAAACAAAAAAACAACTGATAGTATTTGTTAAGTTACTATTACAAAGACCAATCATTTTCACAATTTTATTAATTACTCCTCTCTGTTTATTAGGTCTTATGTCCTTATTTTTTTATAGTTTCTTAGCTTATAAGAAAATCTATGTGTAACAAATTGCTGTCACACAAAAATTACAAATGTATTTGCCAATTTGAGCTTATTCAAACGTATTTATTAATTCATCATTTATCAACTGATTTAAAATTTCACATTTGACACACCCCTTTGAAGACTTAAGTGTTTGTTCATAAAACTTAGTTTTTTAAAATAAAGAGATATGACTATCTTGTCTATTTTTGCCCACGGGAAAGAAACAATTAACTCATTTTAATTCATAATTTTCAACTACATAAAAATTCCAGTGTCAACTTAGTTATACTGAATGCATTTGTCTTTTTCTGTTCTGTTAATCTTAAGTCAACACTAGATTGTTTAATTCTGGAGGTAAGTTAGTCTTTATCTTTAGTGTTCAAAACTCACTTCATAGTTCTGCTTTATAACACTATCCACTTCTTTTTATTGTTTGCAGTACTGACGGTTACCTCACCACTGAGGACCCACAGTCCTCCAACTTAGTGTCTGTATCTTTGCTTTGTATCTGGTCATATTAGCAAATTGTGCTTTCTAATCACCTCTCAGTTTGTTGTCTTAACAAGCATTATGTCTCTAATTCTATGAAAACCAGCACTGAAATTTGCATGAAAAGTTTGGGAAAACACCATACATTTTATGAAAAATGTGTCAATCATCTCATGAGTTTGTTGAATGCCAATGAGTCCAGTTCTGCTTTGTTTTCTATGCCATCATTTTCAAACGACCAACTGCAACTCAGGTTTGTAAGTGCTTAACTAAGTTACAGTGCAGTTGGAGCTGGCAGATTCAGCAAATGTAAAGAGAGGAGAGTGACGAATAAATTTATTTTTAAAGAAAAATTATGTTTGTATGTAATTTCTAATACAAATTCATGTTTAACTGGAACCCCAGATTTTATTTGGCTATCCAACCCGATACAAAGTCAAGTACCATTAAGTTTTAATTTTAAGCATGTATGTTTATCTTTCTTAATTTGTCTTGTGTATTTTAAAATGAACTTGAAGAATTAGGAAGCATAATGGACCACCCGGTGGTCGACAATGCATTATTTGATTGTGGGTGCCTAAGGGTGTAATACCTGACATGGGTAAATAAATATTACCTCAGTTAAATATAAATGCACAAATAAATGCATTTAATAAACAAAAAAGAATTCTAATGTCATTCCATTGAAAAGAGTGTTTTCCACAAAATGCAATTTAAAAAACTGAAGTTGATATTTAATATATTTGGTTATCCCAATAAAAGTTGAAAACCTTATGGGTCACAAGATTTCTATTTAAAGTTAATAAAACTCAAAACCAGAGGAACTATTGTTTTGGCATGCCACTTAACTCCCCTGGAAAGAACAAGAGCAATGCTCCTGTATTGATAAAAATTTGTTCTGGAAAGTCCAGAGAGCAAATAATCAAAGAATGCTGAATATTGTCCTCCAGAGCAATATTGTCCTCCATGCATTTTGGGTTTATATGCCAAATACTCTTTCAGGGGATCAGCCAGAGATGATCTTCTCTAAGAATACCACCTTCAGTCAGAGCACACTTAGGCATTCACAGAAAGTAACAATTCATTGTATCATAAAGAAAAGTCCTTTCTGAATGAAAAGAAAGAAAGAAGGGAAAAGAGATGTGCAAAGAAGATACAAGATTTCAGAATGTCAACCATTTAGAGAAGCAAGTTTAATCTTGGAAAGGGAAATTTCATTTTATTGTATTATTGTGCAGAACCAAACTGGGAAAGAATAATGTGAATTCTTCTCTATTCTTGTGAGAGTTGTTTAATCTCATTTCACATCATAATCTTTTATATACTACCTTTTCAACGTTATTTCTTTATATCTTGTTCCATTTATTCCCTAACATTCAGCACATGTTTGTTCTTTTCTATTTCGATGCCCTTCTGTGTTCCTTGTTAAAATAAATCCTAAAAATGTCTAAAATGGTATCCATTCTTTCTCAGCTTTAATGGCTTTTTCAAAAATTGACAGAGAAGAGAGCACATGTAGTTGTTCCATAAAATAGCAGAAAGTGAAATTAACATGAATAGCCCCTATTTGAGCAACACGAAGCTTAGCAGTGGCCAGAGGTCACAGTCTAATTTAAGTCATCTTCCATACACTTCACACAAAAATAAACTGGATTGAATCACTTGACTCAGCACTATCTTCTGATTTTACGTTCTGTTGTAATTCCACAACTGTACTATCTGCTGACCAGTATTCCCTTATGTTTGCTCTTTGGGAACCTGGTGATAATTGTTAGATTGTGTTCATTGTGGTCTAATCCACTATAGTCAACAGTGGGCACGCAGTAGATAATCTTCAGTATGCAGTAGATGTATCTATGTTCCATTCCTAGATTAAAATATATTATTCTCAGTTTTTACCACTGAACAGTCGAGTCCTGTATTCCAAAAGATTAGTACTTGTTCTGTACAATTTAACAGGGAAATAATATTTTGGCATAGCCAGCTTAACAGACTTGTTCACAACCTCTTAATATAGCTACATGGTGCTACAGTTTTATTAAATCATTCAGTGGTATATTTTCTATTCATTGAAAATTTTATATAATGCCCTAATGTTATTAGAAATAATTTTTTAATTTTTTGAATAAAAATATTAAATGTAATTCTTGTTTCATTTTTCATAGCCATTTCTGAGGTTTTTCTGATTTATACTGTTTATGATTTAACATACACTGTTTTAAAACATTTTCTGAACAACTTTTTCTTTCTTTTTTTTAAATCACAGCAACATTGGCTTACATTACTGTTGGCATTCTGGAAGTAAAGGTCCTCCCCTCAGACATCACCACCTCAGTGCTCCTTCCACTAGCTCACCCATAGTCCACCACCATAATTCTTTGCTCTTCCTTCCCTGTCCTCACTCCTCCCCATCTCCTCCTTCATCCCCTCCCACTTTGATGCCTCAGTTCTATGGTCAACTTTGAAAGTTTAGTTTTTACGCTTGTCTTTCTCTGACCCTTAGTTTTGTTTCTCTATAGTCCAAATATTAGTGAAACAATCCTGTATTTCTCGTTCTCCTTCTGACTTATTTTAATGAGCATTATTCCTTCTAGCTTCATCCACATTGCCTCAGGTGGCAGGAGTTTATCTTTTTGACCCCTAAGTAGTATTCCACGGCATATAATATGACAGTCTCATTGAGCCAATGAACCTGTTAAAATCCTTCTTAGAATCACTTTACATTTCATAATTTTTAACTTACTCACAATATACTAGGGGAAATGCTGAGTTGGATAAAGAAACTAACCTTGGATCTAGTGCCTTGGAACAGCTGGCCATCCTGACACAAGAAACTAATATTGAGAAAATAAAAATACTGATAAATAACTAGAAACAAGGTCAGTGATAGGTAAATTGGGATAAATATCTATATGAACTCCAGTTGAACAGCTCACCTCAGTCTGCTGTGGCCACCTCATTCCCTGGCACTTTCCATTACATTTCTGGTTAGTCTAATGGGCCGTTGCTCCCCCAATGATGGCTACAATCTCGATTCCACTGACCCACAGGCTTTCTCCCCCGCCCCCTCCCTACACACACACTGAGATCGCTCTTCTTATTGCCCTGCCTGTGGGTCAGGGGTCTTCCATGTACACTTCCAAGTCAAGTGGTCCTGACCTGGTGGCAAATTTGCTTATGATTCATGGCCTGCTCCAAACGGGGATGTCTCCTGTGCTGACCAAGCTCAGGGTAAAGTGGGGAGAGCGCTCTGCCCGGCAGAAAATCGACCAGTTCCCCAGTGTTCTGACCCCAAGATGGAAGTCAGGATTCTAACATGGCCCATCATTCCTGATTCTGGTTTCCAGCCCTCACTTAAGTGTGGATAAGACCTACCACTCACTTCTAGCCAACAGACTATAGCCAATAGAACTGGGACTGCACATGTGTAATTAAGGTCCAAAATCAGCTTTTTTGGAGTTAAATACACATCTAAACCTGATAAATTTGAAATAAAGGTATGTGATCAAATAATTTAGCAGCATTCTTCTCACTCTTACTGCAGACAACAAAGTCATTCATAATAGTCATAGCCCATAAACATTAATAAGAGAGATAGGCCCGTACACAGCAACAGCAATTGTATGTGTGCCTACAACTCCTGAGTTAAATATAAACATAGCTCAAGCAAACCGCGAGAAGATACTGAGACGACAGTACTGAGAATCTAGAGTGTCTCCTATAGAGAGAAGAGTATTTAACTATGGCTGAAGGCCCTGAATGGCTGGGTCAGTGCATATGACTTGGTTGTACTCTAATCTGGCTCTTTTCTGTACTTTTTTTTTTTAATCAGGACAAAGGTTTATTTGTCGCTTTATTTTTTAGGGTTGGAGATAGGACCTAAGTATAGCGCACCTAGAAAAATTGAGAGAAAAACTGTATGATTACTTCAAATAATACAGAAAAGGCATTTTGATAGAACTTAACATTCATTTCTAAATTAAATCAGGTATAAATGAAAACCTCTTTATCATGGTATATGTCACTTGAATAAAAATCATCCAAGAGTATTTATTACTCGCTTCCTAAGACAAGTGAGCTGTCGTAATAAAAAATATAGTTAGCTGCCGTTGTAAGATTGACATCTAAGTAAACCTGAATTTTTGGTTCACATAAAGAAACATAATTAAACATCCAACAAACTAAAAATATTTCTTTTTGTTATGTTTTTAACTACGTTACATCTTAAGAGTAACACTGAAGGAGAGAGACAGTCTTCCAGATATGTGTCTGTTATTCTACAAAAATCTCATTTCTTTTTATTGTCTTTTTTCTTTATAGCCTAAAAAAAGATAAAATATGACTTATGCTGCTAAGTATTAAGTTCCAGATAAGGCTTATAAATTCCCCATGTTCCTACTTAACTAGATAAAAGCATTTTTAAATTATTCACTTTTTTCCTATTTCTATCTTCCTTTATTTTAAGGCATTTTCCTCTGTATTGCTGCTTTACAGCAGAAGTCTTAATCGAAAGTTACTTATTAAGTGCCCTCATGTGGATTGTTAGTAAAAAGATATACCAAAACCCATGTTATAGGAATTTTAAAGAAAGATGAATTTGTCTTCTGAGAACTTAGGATTCAAATGAAGGAGGAGGAAAGAATGTGTTATTATGGAAGTAGAAATGCAATAGAGAGAAAAATAATTGAAAAAGATACATCAACAAATGCCTAAAGAAAAGGGCAGATTAAGTGAATGGCTGAAGTGGGGGTTGGAGACATTCACTCAAAGTCTCATTAGAAGATAATTGTGAGACAGACTCACCGAATATTGGCATCTTGGAAAAGAAATGAACATCACTATCCTGAAAAGTTCTATGACAATTCAAGTGAAAGACCAATTTTAACAAGGCACTCTGATGTGAACGGCAAGTGACATTGTGAAAGACACGGCTGGTGCAGCTGACAGTGGTTTAAGAAGTGTGCTAAGAACAGGAAAAGAAGGTACTGAGTTGGGGTTCTCACAAATCAGTGCTGGGCCACTGCTTAGTCACTTGAGGTCGCTGTAACAAAATACTATAAATTGGGTGATTTATACCACAGACAATGGTCAAAGTTAAACTGTTTATCCCTGTTTGTCTCTTTTCACTAAATGAAGACTAGGCTTGCCAAGTTGCTTAAGCCAGTGTATTGACTAATGGTATAAATCTTTCTGGCTTCTTTATCCTGTCCTTTATCCTTCTTTATCCTTTACCCATTTGTTACATCTTCTTCCTTTCACTTCAACATTTTTCTGAAACCCTGACAGAGATAGTATCACATCAGCATTGTCTACCAAACTTGTTTTCTCACTTCTACTCCTGTAAAACACAAATTGATTTTAACACAGCAGACACATAAACCTCTTGAAGATGAAAATACGCTTGTGGCAGTTTTCCACTTAAAGGCTTCTTAGTGGGTTTTCATTGCTGGAAAGTAAGAGTCAGACTGTGGAACAGGACCCTGGGTGGGCACTGCGGCTCCTCTGGATGGACATGTGTCCTGTCACTGCAGCCCAGCGCACTCAGAACCCACATCCGCCTCCTTATTTTTCACAAAAGCATCAAGCATTTTCTCACCTCACATCTTTTACTTATGTTCTTCTACCTTCTTGGAAGATCACATCTATCCTCTATCAGCCCAAATCTACATTGACCCTCAAGTCTCAGCCTAACGGTCACTAAATCAAAGATTACATGGATGCCCCATCACAATTAAATCTAAGATTCTTTTCGAGTTGTCTATATTCTTCTTTCGTAGGATTTATCATAATACGTCTTGATCTTCATTTGTTTACTGTCTTTTTATTTATTTTTCTCAAAATGATTATAAGCTTCATGAAGAAGACAGACTTCCTTCTGTTTCACTCACCTGCAACCTAGGAAAAGTCAATGTCTAATATGCAGAAGGTAATTGGTGTGTGTTATTGAGCAAACTAATTTGTTAAAACAAAAAAACAAAACAAAACGGAATAGTGAAGATTATCCTACCTTTTACAAATGTATATGGAGATATAAAACAATAAACAATGTCTTAATTTCTTTGCTATCAACATTCTATTCCTAACATGTAGGTGAGAACCACTCAGTATTTTGACCTCTTCTAGATTTAACTGCTTCTACTAAAGTCATGAAAAGAGACTACATGTTTTTGTGGATGTGTAGGAGAAAGAGGATGAGAGAGAAGTTTAACATTTGAAATAGAAAAAAAGCTGATCACACTAATTACTTGAAAGAACTCTTGTGTATCATTTAATAATTACATTTCTCTTTGTAATTCAGAACACTCTATTAGTCTCCTGTCTAGACCTATGCAGTTCTGCCCAGTCTGGGCCTGCCAGCTCTGTTGTGGAACTGAACATGCAGTGGTAAAAGGCTCATTTGCTCTCTGATTACGAGGCCTTCTCCATGGGCCCAGTTCTGCCACAAATGACACGTGCATAATTCCACCAGAAGCCAGTGGCAGTTTTGCATGATTAAAGATGGCAGAATCAGGGCCATACACACATTTCCATGCAAATGTGCTTGAGAAAATAGCATACAATACTTATGTAAACATATTTTGAATAAGTAAACACATTCAGCTAAATTTTCAAACATCTGTTCAAGCTCATGGCAGCACCCCAAATTCACATACCTAACTATAAACAGGGTTTAATTTCACCCACCATATTATTAGATCATAGTAGCCTCTTAACTCTCAAATACATAATATTCATGGTACAGATGATGTGAATTATCATTTCCAAAATCCAGATACACTCCTTTATTACTTTAGACTTCCTCTCTAGTTTTTCTGTTAAAGAGAAGGGCACAGCAGAGTCTATTACTGGGGGGAATTTTTATGTATATTCCAACTCAATTCATGTGTTATCAACAAATAATTGAGACTTGAGTTATTTGCATAACTGTGCTTCCAGTCATATACAAATGCAGAAATTCTAACCACGAGAAGCTTATTATTACACCCACTTCATGGCATAAACCTGCCACCACTTGTAGTTTATGTACCCTAGAGTTCGGGTTTGTTTCTTTGTTTTGTGCGCGCTCTCTCTCTCTCTCTCTCTCTGTGTCTCTCTCTCTCTGTCTCGCTCTCTCTCTCTCTCCTCTCTCTTCTCTCTCTCCCCCCCTTTTATTTAGCATGCCCTCCTATCCTCCTATTCTGTCAGAATTTCTGTCAGGAATTCTGTCTGAATTGCTAACATATGATCTAACTAAAAATATCACCTCTTGCTTTACAAACAAAGTTTCAGAACAAGAACCCCGCCTTTCTTCCAAAGGAATGAACCTGAACCCCCACTACATAGACATTTCAGGGCAGACAAAGCTAAGATTCATTTTTTTCCTTAGATAAGACCTGCTTTAAAAAAGACACTACTTGTGTAGAATATATGAAGGCTAGCTAAAAAATGCATGAGTGGGAGTAGAATATGTCACCCCAAAATATGCCCCTTTGGCATGAAAATTATTCTCAGCTGAAGGTAATTTAGAAACAGCAAAATGTAGAGAATGTGCTTTTTGCTTTCTCTCTTTTTTGTTTCAAGGCAGATATACGTTCCCCTTTTACTGGAAATATAATCTTATAAACCTATTTTCCAACAAACCTTACTCCGTTAGTTTCCTCCCATATATTTATTTTCTCACAGTTTGCTACTCATGGACAACTAAAACTGGTTTTCTTTACCTTCATTCCTCCACAAATGCAGTTATTTGTTGAAGTTTTAAAAGGCTCAGTTCTAAACCACTGCTTTGAGTTAATCAGCTACTCCTCATTTTAGGTCTCTCTAGTGTGATGTGTATTGCACACATTAATAGACATTTATCTTTCTCCAGTTAGTCTGTCCTTCTGTTAAAAAGCCCCGACTGAAAACCCAAGATGGCTACAGATGGAGTTTTGTCTCCTCTACACAAATAGTGTTTCTTGCAAACTCTCTTTCCAATACTTATTCCTGGAAAAAACTGCATTTCCTATTTGGGAATCTTGAAAATATGTGTGTTTCCTAAGACTCAATTAATTAATAAAAAATGTAAATAATAGAACCAATCATGAAAAATAAGTATTAGAATTCATTTCAAGTAAGTCTAATTCACTTACTCATTCAACACATAACAATTCAGAGCTAACACTCCACCAGTCTTGAGGAAACATTGACTAAACATTTGAGTAAATGATGTTTTGGGCCTCCCTGGTGGCGCAAGAGGTTGAGTGCCGCACTGTGGGACTTCCACAGTCACTGCAGGTTAAGTTCCATCCTGGGCCCACATGGCACAGCAGACCCCTCCCATCTTGCCCGCTGCTCCCCTCAGCAGTGTATTTCAGTAGATTGTCTGTTCTACTCCCCGCTCTGTCTCTGGTGAATTCTCTAACCTCCCACACTTCTGGCATGTACCCCAACTCCTGTATGCATGAATAAAGGAAATCTTTTTTATAAAAAAATGATTTTTACCAAAAAGATATAGACCAATTTTCACAAAATTTACCACTTAGGAGGGATACAAACAAGAGGCAGTTAAAATATGTTGTGGCAGTTCTATGATATCCAAAATCCAACTGTGTTACCAACATGCTACAAGGTCTTATTGAATAAAAACAGTTGGTCTCCATTAGGGGACATCCCCACCAGGGGACCAGGTGTGGGAATGAGCTCTCTGAGTACTTGCAAAACAGCCCCATCTCTGATTAATTCTACAGTGTGACTTCATTTAATGAAGCAAAAACCAAAAATTTGCCCAATCTAAATTTTTGGACCAACATGTGTTTGAGATATAATCAAAAATTATTGTTGGGCTACTTAGTTTCTATATATTGGAATAATTTGTGACTCATCAACAGGCAACTAATACATCAAATTTTACCTGGCAGTAAGGCACTGGGATTAATGGTCAGAAGGAGCTAGAAGTGATAGACGAACCCCACTGTAAAAGTAGAAAGCCTCAGGGAATTCTTATGAGATGTGGTAAGGCAGTGAACAAACTATTTCTGGAGCTTAGAGAAGTGGGCAGTTAAGAGCTACCTATTGTCTCACATAAAATAGAAAATATATTTAATGACCTTTTGCTTTGGATGAGATTTTCATGTTAAAGGGCTAAATAGTTGTTTTAGGCATATGTGAAAGAATAGTTAGAGAAATAAGTGCCAAAAAAGTATTGTTCAGTTTTAAAGCAATTTTGAAGAAATATATATAAAAAAATCAGATTGCTAGAATCAAATTAAAACTTCATGCCCAGTCTCTCCCTAAAATACTTCTCAAATAAGAAATGGCTTCAAGGCAGAGATCAAATCCATAGCACTTCCAATAAAACATGGACTATAGATTAAGATCTTAACCCTGTTGCTTGAAGAAAGTTTACTGAGATTTCAGAAAGACTTAAGGGCAGGCCTAGTTTGGCAACTAAGAATTTTAAGAACATGTTTACTAGACTCATTTTAAAAAGACAAAAGGGTCTCAAAATTTTTCAGTGTGTTGATCACTTAAAAACTTAGTTTAGCACAAAGTAAGCGAGACTAGGTTGAAATAAAATACAACTGTTGGGCAAATGACCTGTCTCCCTACACTGTAGATCTCAGTTCAAGAGAAACTGTACTCAAGGCGGTGAACCTACAAAAAACCCAGAAGGAACCAATACACACCTGGAAGTGTTACAGGTCAACCTGTGGTAAAATTGGTTGTACAGCCAATGTTGTATTAATTTTTGACTCAGGATAAAGTATATTCATTATTCATTAACAAAATGAAAGTTTCTAAGTTAAATTTTATTTCTGATGGATTATAATAGGTTGGTGAAGTTGAAGAGTACTTAATCAACTGAAACTGAGGAGAAGCATCTGCACCTACAACTCATTTAGATGATAAGATCCTGAACTTGAATCCACCATTGTAATGGAATGAGACTTTTGGTGCTCTTAAAGAAACAATTTGTTTGTGTGTGGGAGGGATATAAATAATTTATACCAGGTGGGCAGACACTAGTATATTAAAATTGCCACAATATTTTTGCTGCTTCTTCTATTGGTTGATGGAGTTTAATTTTTCTTTCTATGAATCTTCCACCATTGTGTCTTCCACCATTGTACAAATAAAACACTGTAGTGTAGAAGTGACACTGTCCATTTTCTGGACAGGCCTTAACAATCCAGCAGCTGTCCTTCATCATCTCTTGGAACGTTAGTTCAAATTTGAAAAGTTGGTATGTAAGAAGCCCAGCCACTTTGAGATCATGATGGAATGACCAACCAACGGTCCACATTTAGTAAAACCTACCAGCTTGACTTGACAAGAACCTGAGATGTGAACAGATCTGGGCCATCAACCAACATAACACCAGGAAGTACCTATATCCACCAAGGGCCTTGCCACATAGAGGGAATAATTACCAACTGAGAACCTTCCAAATTTCTGACCAAAGAAAACAGAACCATAAAATCAAAACAAAAACCATAAAATACTTGCAGATTTTAGACATTAAATATTGGAGTGATTCGCTAATGACAATTAAATAATCAAACAAATATCTTAGTTGTTGGTTATATGAAGAAAGACATTAAAAAGTGTGATAGTGTTTAAAAAGTTCTGTCTGATACTTGTTATTCTTTCTTTCACATTTATATTCCTGAAATCCTAAACAATGTAAAAATACTGATGGCAGTTTGCAGAGAAAGGCTATTTTTTTAAATAATTGTAAAATAAAAGAGCAATTTGTGAGTTGATATCTAAGGACATACAAATATAAACCCTGAAGTATACTGCATTGGATCACCTATTATGTAGACATTAAAACCATTTACGGAGTTCCTTTCAGATAAAGCAAATAATGATGGTTATTTTTTAGGCTACTATTATATTTATAATTAGGTAAATCATATATGTAATTTTGAACTGCAATTTTTTCCTTTCAGTGATTTCTTCATTTATTATATCTATTTAAAAGCATTTAGTAGTAAACTGTTTTTGTAGAATGTGTAGTAAAGTAACTATGCAAATAAAACTTGTAAGTATGAGATTCATGACTTTCTCCTCAAAAAATTATGCTTTATCTTATGCTCCTGTCTTTCAAGGACATTACAATGTATATATTGCTTATAAGAAAATGGACTAAGAAAGCTTATTTCGACTATTAGCCTAAGAATAAACAGAGCCATTGTTTAGTAGGAAAGAAGGCATGTGAACCAAAAATATCAGGATCTTGCCATCACTTCATCGACTTTCTTTATACCAGGTCTTCCAATTTGCATATTTAGATATTTAGCTATTTAGAAAGCACATATTCATATATCTGGTGTCTTCATCAACAACGACCCCATAACTAAGATGACTATATTTAAAAAAAAAAAAAACCAAATGTTCCAAATCCATTTTTATTCTTTTTTCTCTGAATAAATATCAATACCAGGATTTCTAATATTCATTCCCAAGAAGAAACTCCCATATTCCCAATACCATTGGAAGCTAAAGTCCATTTTTAGGAAGAAGTACTCAGAAATGTGTAAGACCTCAGCATGGTTTTGTTCATCACACCCTGTGTCCTTTTCAGTGTAGACAGGGAGTTCTGGGGTGTGCTTAGGATTCTTTAGAACTTGGTTTTCTTTACTTTTTATTAAGTCTACATTTTATAATCTCCAAGAACATTAACAAATTTAGTACAATGCATGGGATTATGCCAGTATTGGTGCTGGTTTCATTTTTGAGTTAGTCTAAATTATTGATTTGGATGGAATCTAATCAATACAGTGTATGAGTATAACCAAAGAAAAATCTGGCTGTATATCTCCCTGCATAGCAGATGACGTGGTCTTCAATTAAGTTCATAGATACTCTTTGGGGATAAGCTGTCTGATATGCCATGCTAACCCGCTGGAGGCAATCCATGACCCTACCTCAGGAGGAGAGCCAAGCTTTTGTGACAGGTCCTCTTCCCCTTTCATTTTACCCTCATACTAAGCTGCTGGTTTTTACAAATAGTGCATATTTATACATCTGGCGTCTACATCACTGCCATTCTTCCTTCCAGATTGAGAGCCATGGCATTGGTAATGAAATAAATGACTTAAAAAAATCTGTTTCTCTACTTGTTAGGCAAAACATAACCTGAATGAACATGTAACTGGATCATAGTCAACTGAGTTCATTGATGACTTAGTGACATCCTTAGCATTACTGATAGTTGTTTTCTGGAGGGACTTCATCCCTTACCCTTAAGTTGGGGGGGTGTGTATACTCACACACATATGAGTATATATATATATATATATATATATATATATCCCCATACCCTAAGTGTATACACATGCACATATATATATACATGCACACACATACACACACATATATATACATACAAACACATATATACTGTTTTTATTTGTAAAATCTGGACAACTAGGTGCTTTGGTCATTAAAATATTATTATAAGAAAACCTAGAAAGTATTTATTTTTTCTGTATTTTCCCAAAATGTTGGTAAGGCTCTTATCTATCTCTTCGTTTCCTCGGTCCCATCCGAACAGTGACCTTCTTGGCATTTACTAAGGCTGCTGCGGCTAAGCCAAGATGCAGCAGAAGACAGACAGAAGACGTGAGCAGCAAAGCACTTAAGATGAATCCACTTGTGGACTTTCATCTGGTTGGTGAATAAACAGAAGGCCATAGGAGCTAAATGCTCTTTTAGAGTTCAAACAGTTGGGTCCCGATGCCACCCAGGCTTTTATTATGAAAAGAGAGAGAAACCAAACAAGCAAGAAATGAAATATAAAAAGTGATAAATGATAAGTCAAGAAAACAGAGACATGCACCTATTCTGATTTTGTTCCTGAAAATTAACATCACTTGCCCTGATTATTGGCTCTTTCCTAACCCTGGAGTCCTTAAAACAGTTTATTTAGCCTCTGATTATTTAATTATATATTATTTCAATGATTTGACATTGTTAATATTTTTTGCATCAATTCATGGAATATATTTTCATTGAGTATTAAATGCAAGGACTGTGTTGAGAAAATAGTCTCTAACTTAGAAGGACTAGATTCTATTATGAAACATACATTTAAATATATTAATAGTGGTGAAGATAAGTACCCATAAATTAAACATGCAAAATAGACTAAATATGGTTGATTTCAGTAGTTACTAAATATCTGGGTATCCCTTCTTTTGCATGCATCATGCTTCTCCCTAGAGATTACATATTAATAAGTAAACCAGACATACCACCTGACAAGTAGCATAGAAACAATCATATCAATAAAACATGTCAGCATCATGATATGAATGCATTTATTGCTGTATGAAAAGAGTCAGCTCCATGGACTTGCATGGATATATATCTGAAAGAATAAAACTAGATTTGGTGGGCTATATGAGTGCTTTGGTGGAAAGTGTACTATGGCAATACTACATGAAGGGGGCCTCCACTCTCAAAATATGAACAACAATTTAAACTAACATTGCCTCAGTTAAAAAAAAAGACTTTAATCTGAAATTTTTTAATGTAAGAAATACAAATCTCTAGAAGAAATAAGGAGAATAGACTATAGACTTATGTGGGCTTGCTATAGAGAGAAAGCTGAGAGATGAAATTAGAATATACTTGAAGGAGACTGTACTTAGGAAAATGATGGATTCTAGAACATATTTAGAACAGACTGTGAGTGATTCATGGTTGATTGGCTATAACCGTTAAAGGAGAATAAGGAGGAAAAGAATAAAACAAATTCTTTCAAGGAAAGAGTTCATTAATCTTTGTTTTTTATATTGTGCATAATAATATTATAAATATATATTTATTGTGCTAGTCTCTGGCATATACCTACCAATAAAAAGTGGACCAGGAATTATTCCAGATTTTTTTGCTGACTATATATGAAATAACAGAATATAGATCAAATTCTTAGGTATTTTAAAGGGTATTTTATTACCTCTCAGTCTCTAATGAAAAGCTGTCGAAAGTAAGGCAGAAAAAAACAGAACATTTTTCAGTACCAAGATATGGCTCTTCCACTATAAAGTTACTCAATTTATCCAGGTTTTGATTGATCTTATCCACAAAGAAGACAGAAAATCCTTCAGAGCAAAAAGAGTTTGAGTGTGTTTCTGATCAGAGACTGCTCAGATTAATCAAGTTGTCAGCCACCCAGAACCATCGTACTGATCAAGATGTTGAGAAACTTGGTAGAAAATAGAACACATCTTTTTCCCTTAGACAAGGTATTAAAGAGCTGTGAGGACTATTTTACATGAGCTGTAGTGATCCCGCCTATAATTATGACAAAAGTAAGATCTTTACCCAAATAGTTTGGGTAATTTTCACATAAATATTTTAAATTGTAGAGCCATGATTTTTGAAAATGTCTGGACAATTTCACCTAGTCGAAACAGCAATCAGGATCAGCGTACTAATGCAGGTAAGTGGGCAGCAAACCTAGTGGGTGAAGAATTTCATACTACAGGGAGCAGTGGCTTTAGTAGACAAAACCCTAGTCTGTACCAACATCACCAATGATTACAGAATCTTAAGTTAATTACAGATTACAGAATCTTCTTGAAGATTCTTGAAGATTCTTGAAGATCAGAGCTGGATTTCGAAAACAAGAGTTAAAACTTTGGGCGATGTAAAAAAGACTTATGGACAACCAAAGAAATTGAAATTAAGTCTTGTTGAGTTCTGGATTCTGAAGTGTCCACAAAAACATACACCAGCCCCAGAACAGGGGATAGACAAGTCTACAGATTCCACAAAAGTGACCAAATATGTCTTTTTTGGATGAACAATTCTACCTCCACATTAATCCTCTTGCCTTCTGAATAAACAGTAAGATGCACAACGACAAATTGTTCTTTTGCAGATCTTGCATTTTGGAGTCCAGAACCAGCTCCTGCTTAGATCGCCTTCTTAGGATACCCCAGTACAAAAGTGAACCCCCAGCGCACGCCCTACTCTCCTTCCTGGCCATGGTGAGCACTCCCTTAAGAGTCCTTTGCCCATGGTATAGCAAGCTAAACAAGCTGTAAGCTCATTTGATGAAATATACCGTGGTAGGATAATCTGTATATTATATGATTAGGTTCTTGTAGAAAGGTTACATCTATACAATTAGAAAAGATTTTAGGTTTGGGATGATTTAAGACTAGTTTTGAATGTCAATGACATAAAAAGCTGGAGATGGAGAACATCTAGGAATTAGGGGATCATCTCCCACTCCTCTGGCTGTTCTCAAGCCAGATAAGTAATCAACACAGTATCAGGTGGGTTGGCAATGGAAAGTCATACAATTGCATATGTATGAAGGAGACACATGGCCCCACATTGTAGAGTGAAGTGAGATGGACTGACTGTGCATATAAGGCCCTTGGGTGTCAAGAGAGAAAAAGTGGGAGGTTCATATAACTCGATAGGGTGACTTCATCTTCACTCTGGGAGGAAAAAGTAAGTTTTCTCAGATCAACCCACACCTAGAGGATACCCCGACAAACTACGTTCCTTCAGGTCATAAAAAAGCGGGAGCAGTGATTTGTTCTCAGATTAGGAAAGGACAACCAAGTACCACAAAGGCAAAACTCCTCTTAGCCTGTAGGGCCTTAATTAAAGCATTCTGCATTCCTCGGTAATGTAATGGATTTCCCGAGGTTCACAGGGACCTTTACTGCCCATATCAAGGTGACAATTATTGGAAGAGGTCTATTTGGGACATATTGACAAAAGTCTATTCCATCCTTTAGGGGAGGCTGCCTTCAATTTCAGATAATCACAGTTTGGCATAAAGCCCCAAAGATGAATAAATAGCATGTTTTAGGTTTAGTCTGTGTGAACTGTTTTACCACCTCCAGTTACAAAATGAATTAATGTCTTTTATTTTCCAAATTATCTTTGTTCTTTGGAAAAGTCATTTACAACGGGTCAAGGGTCTTTGTCTTGAAACCTTCCAATTTGTAATTGTCCAAGAACTGACCTATTTAACTTGATAGAATTCTTTCTTTTTTCTTTGTAATACCCCAAAGCTAGTGACAACTATTATACCACAGTGATAACTATAATACCAGAACATTCCACACTTTATTTTTTTACCACCATATGATGGGTGTCAGTGCTAATTCTGTACCTTTACTTATGAGAAAGGATTGTGAGGAAGGTCTTATGTTCAGATTCCTATATAAACACATTTCTTCAGTGGAAATGAATCACTCCTTCCCACTGCTAAACCTGCTTATCGGTGCTTCTTTCTTTGCTGTTCAATGTTTCAGTTTTTCAGTTTATGTCATAGTGGCAGTGATTATTCTCCAAAGCATAACCACAGAGTTCTTGGGTGTTGGGTAAATATATATGAAATGTGAAATCTCCCACCTTATAATCCTTTGTGCAAGGTAAAGAGGAACAATGCCAATTTATTATTGAGTACCCATTAAGCCAGTGTGTGATGCCTATCACATCCAGAAATTGAAAAGACTGAAAGAAATCTCACTCCTTTATATAGTCAAGTGGATATGACTCATTCATTACCCACAAGTTCACAAGGTAAACAATAGTCCTCAAGAAAGAGGACTTAACAGCACCATTTGTCATTCAGAGTTTCTTCTCCACTTACATGGTAATTGGGGTAACCACAAGGGCTAGCCAAGTGACTTTATAGAAAACATAATTTAGTGACAGGAGGTAGTTTTGGAGGAAGGTGGCCTGCTGAAGGCAGGGTCCTGCCCCCCTCCCACAGAAACTGGAAAGTGGAGGCTGCATTATCTTCCTTGATGGTTAAATATCAAGAAGATGACTGCCAGGTCCTTGAGAAAGGTATTCCTACATTTTAACCTGTCAAGAGGCTTTTCTAGCTTTTAAAAAGTTTGTACATATATTTCAAGGAGACAGAGTGCACCTACTTTTTCTAAAATAAGTGTTCCATAAAAGGAAAAAGTAAAAGTATCTTCTCTTAGTTGCACCAGAATGAACTGTCTCGTTTTTAATTTCTATTTGCTGTTACCGGGGTGCCTGAGCAATGCCACTCTTTCTTACCAAACTTTTGATCCTGTATTAAGTCAAGCCTCAGTTCCTTCAATGAATTTTCATTTCAGAGACATCATTGACTTTACCTTCCTCGAAATTCCAGTTGGGCTAAACTTGGTTTACCCTGAGGCACATTCCCAAGATCCAAGCTTAGAGTGAGAAAGTGACCAATTTAGTTTTTCCCAGAAATATTCATGGTCCTTACTGATAAGATACCTAGGCACTTCCTCTACCACACTGACTACAGGAGGAGGCATTAGCATTAAGTAAAGGTGCTTTTACACTGAATCCAGGTAGAATAGCAACCTACTGCTCTACATTTACATAAAATTGAGGGAATTTAAGTGTCTCTTCCAGAAATAGAAGATCTGAAATAGCTGACCTGCAGCCCTAATATCTTGATGCAGGAGTAGTTAACATTTTAAGCACCTCCTGTAGAGGAAAAATACTCAAAGGTTTCTTTTTTATTTATCCTTTCTAACAGCCTTGGGGCAAACAGGGTAGAGAGCTTAATAGGTATTTGTTTTTAGTTAATGGTAATTCTCTCTTCTCCTCCTGTTCTCTGTTAGAAGACCACTAAACTACATGAATTATGTCAAAAAGCTGTTTGCTGTCTGGATTCATGTCGCAGTCACCCAATGAGGATTCCCAGCGTGAGATCAGATGAAATGATAGTGAGTGAGGCTATTTCAGTCTTAGGTCTGTTACTCAGAAGGCAGAAGGCTGATGAAGCACAGGTTGTATTATGAGGAAAAACCCTTAAAGCAATTCAGAACTGTTTAGATCTAGGTGTGTTCTGGCCCAGACTGGTTAAACCCAAAGCAACATGCACAAAGAGACACTGTGATCTAAAATTACTTTTAGTTTATTAACATCCATTTGCATACTAAAATCCTTGCCCCAAAGGGTGCTTAGCAGGCTGTTAATCTATCATGTGACCCTTGCTTGATCTAGTCAGGAACTCATACCACACCCACACAATCAAAATTCTGGACATTCTACCCTACCACTGCCCTGCCCAACACCAATGGCCCTATGGGAATTCCACCTCCCTTTCAAGGGAGGGAGACAGTGCTTTGAGAGCAACCTCTCTGTTGCCTAACTTGATACAAGTAATAAAACTTTCTTGGGGCCTCCCATGTGGCACAAAGGGTTGGGTACTGCTCTGTGAGGCATCCCTAGCCACTGCAGCAGGAGTTCATTCCCCAGCCAGGGAGGGAACCCACACGGCACACCAGACCTCTTCTGCCTCACCCACTGCTCCCCTCAGAAGTGTATTTCAATAGATCTGCCTGCTGTGTTCCCTATTCTGTCTCTGGTGAGTTCTCTTGTTACAGGGCAGGGAGAAGGGCACCCTAGAACCCCCAAACCTGCTCTCTCTAAATGGGTTTTGCCATCCGCCATATTAAGATAAACATGAAAGGTTTTTAATGGAAAGGAACATTAACACAATTAGGGTATAATACAAAAAGGACAGAGATTACAGTTATTAAGTTAAGCAGTTAAAGTTACCCATCTCCTTGAGGGTAAAAGTCCCACCAAACTGGATTGGCCCAAAGGAAGGCCCAAAAGCCTGCCACAGTCTAAAGGAACTTTTAGTAGAGACCCATAGAAAAGGGTTAGAAAGAGTAAGACAAATCTGGGAGGAAAAGAGCAAAATTAAAACTAAGATGAAGCTGCTATTATTAGCTCCCCACGGGTCTCTCACCCATATCTGTTTTAACCAGTCCAAGACCAAAAAGCAAGTGCAGCTTTTTCCACATGTCCCTCTGCTCCACGTGTCTCTTCCAAGCCTCCTCGCTGCTCTCCATCCTGCTTCCTTCTTCCTCCCTTCCTCTATCTTCTCTCTCTAGCATCTTTTTATCCCTGTTCAGCTCCACCCACATAGGGCAGAATTGAGATTTTGGAAATTCCCTCTTTTCTGGGGACCACCCTGTTACACTCTCACCCCCACACCTCTGGCCTGTACCCCACTTATTGTATCCATAAATAAATCTTAAAAAAAACCCACAAAAACCAAAACTTCCTTTACATCCTACTTTGGTCAATTGGCTGAGGCTTACAAGGGATGAACTCTGTGTTTGGGGACAGTCTGTCTTTAGAAAGTTGCCCTGGGCTAGTCATGTTCTCCACATGGTATTGCTCCAGTTTTTTGTCTGCCTTCCTGCCTCCATCATGACTGGAACAAAGAATGATGACATCTCTGCTCTGGTCCAAGCTTTTGCAGGATTAGCTGTAATTTCAACATAACATGTCCACAATTTTATAGTTAGCCTGTAAGTAAATCTTGAGACTACCCTATTTTAACATTTCTACTTTATTTTGGGACATTGACTGATACAGATTTGGGTTCTGGAATAATGTTACAAAGCAGAATCTCAAGATGACGTACAGATCACCATCTTTGCTTTGGTAAAGAAGGCATGTGAAGGGGTTTCCTTGTGGTGCAAGGGGTTAAGTCGCAGCACTATGAAGCTATCCACAGCCATTGTAGCACGAGTTCAATCCTCAGCCATGGAGCTGACCCACATGGTGCAGCAGACCTCTCCTGTCTCCCCACTGCTCCCCTCAGCAGTGTATTTCAGTCAATCTGCCTGTTCTGCTCCCCACTCTGTCTCTGGTGAATCCTCTTACCTCCCACACCTTTGACTTGCACCCCAGTTCTTTAAAAAAGAAAGATGTGACATCTGTTAGGCAAAGCCAACAGCGTTGAGAACAGCACTGTGGAATAAAGGGCACTTCGGAGGCAATGTGATGTGATATCAAGTAGCTGTTACACTTCTTAGGCAACAACCATTTTTCTCTAGTCATAGTAAGCAGGCGTAGGGAATATGAATTGTTAATGAAAGGTATTAAGAAAACACAAAACTTGGGCCTCCCTGATGGTGCAGTGGGTTAAGCAACGCACTATGAGGCAAACCGCAGCCACTGCAGCACGAGTTCGATCCCTGTTGCCGACCAGGGAGGGACCCCCACATGGCACGGCAGACCTCTCCTGCTGTGCCCACTGCTCCCCTCAGCAGTGTACTTCAGTTGATCTGCCTGTTCTGCTTCCCACTCTCTGTGGTGAATCCTCTCACCCCACCCCCCACACCTCTGGCCTGTACCCCAGTGCTTGTGTGCATAAATAAATAAATCTTTAAAAAAAAAAGAAAAAACAAAACTTGTTAAGAGAGCCTTAATTTCTCAAGTCATAAGGGAAGTATGACTGAGAGTAATCTGAGATTCAAATGAGTTCTTTTCCCCAAAGGATGTTCATTTTCCATCTTTTTTTAAGGTTTTATTTCTTTTTGCGTAGAACTGGGGTACAGGCCAGAGTCACAGGAGGTGAGAGTATTCATCAGAGACAGAGCAGGGAGCAGAACAGGCAGATGGACTGAAACACACTGCTGAGGGGGAGCAGCGGGCGAGGCAGGAGAGGTCTGCTGTACCATGTGTGTCCCCTCCCTGGCTGGGGATCAAACTCAGGCTGTAGACGTGACAGTGCTGAGACTTAACCACTAGGTCACTAGGGAGGCTGTGTGCCTCTGTTATCTAAGGAAATGGAAATACCTACACTTTCTGGGGTCACTGTACATTGGTGCTGAAATTATGTTGACCCACAAGCTCATCTCAGAATAAGGGCAAGTAATGGAGGCAGACAACTGAGAAGGTCAAGTGTCTGTGTCTTGGCCCATATACATCTAACAAAAGGTATAGTGGGAATACAGACATATCCTGTAGTTGCTTGACTTAGGAAGGAATGGTTTGTAGCTTCCAGAAACAAACTTTGAAAATGAACACTAATGGCAGGGGCCAATGGAAGTCCTGAAAAGTGCCTATTCCTGCAGATAACAAATAAAATCCATTTCTGGGCCTCCCTGGTGGCGCAGTGGGTTAAGCAAACCGAAAATCGCTATGAAGCAAACTGCAGCCACTGCAGCACGAGTTTGATCCCTGCTGCCGGCCAGGGTGGGGACCCACATGGCGCAGCAGACCTCTCCTGCCTCACCTGCTGCTCCCCTCAGCAGTGTACTTCCGTTGATCTGCCTGTTCTGCTCCCTGCTCTCTGTGGTGAATCCTCCCACCCCCCCCCCCCACACCTCTGGCCTGTACCCAGTGCTTGTATGAATAAACAAATCTTAACAAAAAATAAACATTTCTGAGCATCTACAATAATAAAACCAGCAGAGACCTAAGAAATTAAAAACTAGTGATTCCAACCACACCTCCATTTGATTTTTCCTTGTTTGACTACAGGAATTCAGATGGGGTTGTAGAATATATCAGAATATTGGAGAGTTCATCACCTAGTATTGCCAATTACAACTTTGGTTCCAGGTGTGGTTTCTGTAACCATAACACATCAATCGAATTCCTGGTAACTGTTCAACAAACAGCCTTAGCCATTGTGTAAGCATTTCGTTTCCCTTCCCAGATACTAGGATCGCAAGCTGGTTGCATTTTCATAACAAGGATGCGAGAATACTTTACTAGCTATGCCAAATCTCCTGCTCACTCTCGTGAAATAGTGGACAGGCACTTTGATGACTTCGATACACCAGAAAACGTTATCAAACTGCTCCATAACATTGGAGACATTATACTACTTAGACCTGGGAAGCAATAGTAGCCAGCAATTGAGTCCTCATTAATACAGTTGTTTGCTCGATGGCAGAAGAAACACACAGTGAAACTTCGAGGGACTCTACTGGGATGGCGATTTAGGGGTACTCCTCTAAAATGAAGGCAGGTTGCTGCAACTGCGCACAGCTCTCCAGGGATCGCCTGGGATTGCAGAGTGGAGCATGCCAGTGAGAGCTTTTGTCAGCTGAAATGACAATTGCCATTAATTTACACTGGAACATTTTTGAGCATTCCTAGACCGGAGTAAAAAGCAACCAAATGATACCAAATAAGGTATCGAACCTAAAATGACACTCATGGTAAAAGCAGGAATGTTACGCTAAATCTACAACTGTACAAAGAAGGCACAAAGTGTGTTCAGTGCAGCTTCGCTGTCTACCATCATCAGAGTTCGCTGGGAGGCTGTGAGGTGGTGGTGATGCATCATCAGAGGCTAATGGGGTGGGAAGAACTGGAAACTGGGGTGATGGAGAGAGAGAAAATGGGTCATCTATTAACTTCTAAGCCTTGTCTGACTCCCTCAGTGCATGCGGGTTTACTAACCATCCACACCTCCTCCTCCGTGTGGCTGCCTCACTGTCAAAGCTCCTCTACTGAGGCTGATGTAGAAGGCATGAAATAGGCCTACTTGTTTGACAGCTTAATCGCACACATTTCTCTATGATGCAATTTGTTGTAGACACTGAAATCATCTTGTAAACCTGCCCTAAACCACGTGCCCTTTCAAAATTAAAGTCATACTTTTCGGCAACAATTGCAGCCCTGGAGGCCAGTGGGAATCTCAAGCCAGCACTTCCCTTCTGGCCACAGCAAATCAAATGAATTCCTTACAACTTTTTTTTTTAAGATTTATTTATGCTTACAAGAACTGGGGTACAGGCCAGAGTCCAGGGAGGTGAGAGGATTCATCAGAGGCAGAGTGGGATGCAGAACAGGCAGATGGACTGAAACACACTGCTGATGGGAGCAGCGGGCGAGGCAGGAGAGGTCTGCTGCGCCATGTGGGTCCCCTCCCTGGCAGGCAGCAGGGATTGAACTCGTGCTGCAGTGGCTGTGGTCTGCTTCATAGTGTGTTGCTTAACCCACTGCACCACCAGGGAGGCCCTCCTTACAACTTTTAAACAGTCTTTGCCATTGTAAATATTTTATTGCCCTTCTTGGACACTAAGATC